>JAOTOM010004205.1:0-62500 GCA_034440615.1 Ashinkailepas kermadecensis
CGCGCCCCGCGAGCTGTTCAGTAGTCGCGCCCCGCGAGCTGTTCAGTAGTCGCGCCCCCGCGAGCTGTTCAGTAGTCGCGCCCCGCGAGCTGTTCAGTAGTCGCGCCCCGCGAGCTGTTCAGTAGTCGCGCCCCGCGAGCTGTTCAGTAGTCGCGCCCCGCGAGCTGTTCAGTAGTCGCGCCCCGCGAGCTGTTCAGTAGTCGCGCCCCGCGAGCTGTTCAGTAGTCGCGCCCCGCGAGCTGTTCAGTAGTCGCGCCCCGCGAGCTGTTCAGTAGTCGCGCCCCGCGAGCTGTTCAGTAGTCGAGCCCCGCGAGCTGTTCAGTAGTCGCGCCCCGCGAGCTGTTCAGTAGTCGCGCCCCGCGAGCTGTTCAGTAGTCGAGCCCCGCGAGCTGTTCAGTAGTCGCGCCCCGCGAGCTGTTTAGTAGTCGAGCCCCGCGAGCTGTTCAGTAGTCGCGCCCCGCGAGCTGTTCAGTAGTCGCGCCCCGCGAGCTGTTCAGTCGCGCCCCGCGAGCTGTTCAGTAGTCGCGCCCCGCGAGCTGTTCAGTAGTCGCGCCCCGCGAGCTGTTCAGTAGTCGCGCCCCGCGAGCTTTTAGTCGCGCCCCGCGAGCTGTTCAGTAGTCGCGCCCCGCGAGCTGTTCAGTAGTCGCGCCCCGCGAGCTGTTCAGTAGTCGCGCCCCGCGAGCTGTTCAGTAGTCGCGTCACACGACCCAGCTGTGAATATCCCAAATCACCGCAAATCAGCCAACGTTGGCAGTCGGCAGGCTGGCGAGACCCAACGCCCGCGGCTGAACAATGAATAGCAGCGGCGTGCTGTATTTCTGTGTTGTATAAATAATTTGATGCTCACAATACTATTCTCTTTTTCCTATCGGGTGGTTCAAGAAGGTGGCAATTTTGGCCAGCACCTCATCTGGGCTGTGCTAAGTGCGAGCCACATGCTAAGAAATCGATTGTGTGTAGAAGCAACACGTCGATGAGCTGTGTGAAGCTGTCCAGCATCGCTGAAATGGAAAGCAGTTCCATCGACCATCTTCAAATCCAGAACACAGTGGCATACCTATGTATGTACACACACACACACACACGCACACACACACACCCACACCTATGTATATATATATATGTATACATAGCAGACTTCTGTAATCCCGGGGAACCTCCTATAGTCTCAGGGGGCCTGCTGTGGGCCGAAGGGATCTTCACCATGCGGGCTTCTTGGCAAGGGGTGCAACGCCTCTTTCCATTTTAAGAGGGTCATTGGCCCCCTGCCCCCTCGTTGCGCCGTTCCTGAACTAACTGGGCCTGTTTCCGAACTTACGTAACTCGGTTCCTTGAACAGTAATCTACAATTACAAATGGCTAGGCACTCAAGTCCTGCAAATGCTAATAAAGACGTTATGTACCTGGATATTAATCATCCCGCATTCTGAAGCAGGCAATAAAAATCGAGTCGTGCCAACGAGTCTCGGACACCTCAGTCAGACAGTAACGGCCTTTAGACCACAACCGATGTCTCGGACACCTCAGTCAGACAGTAACGGCCTTTAGACCACAACCGATGTCTCGGACACCTCAGTCAGACAGTAACGGCCTTTAGACCACAACCGATATCTCGGACACCTCAGTCAGACAGTAATGGCCTTTAGACCACAACCGATGTCTCGGACACCTCAGTCAGACAGTAACGGCCTTTAGACCACAACCGATGTCGATCCGGTCAGGCTGGGTCGGCAAGCTGAGGGGCCCTGCCGACGTGTGTCGGGCTCCTCAGTCGGACAGTGACGGCCATGGACCATGACCGCCATCGACCCTGTGCAGCTGGATCCGCAAGCTGATGGCCCTGCTGGAGACGCGGCCGGCCACGTTTGTTTTCACCGAGGTTGTGTGCTCAGCATACGAGCCCAGATGGCCGGTAGTTCGACAAACCATTGAATGGTGGTAATAATCATGTGTTCAGGGGCGAACAAAGTGGCTTCAGAGAAACCGTGCAATTTGTCGAATAAGTCGAAACTTCAAAGGCTACGCGGGAACCATTTTTGGGCTTACACTGTGGCTTAGCCTCCACTCTCTCCCAAAATCAGCAACTCTATCCTTCTGTCACTCACGGAGCTTTAGCACTGGAAACAAGACAAGCTCAGAGCGCATCCTTTCTAATCCTCCTTCAACAGGAAGTTTACACTGGATGGAGGCCTGAATGCCGGTCACAAGATCAGAGTACCAGGTTCATCTTCCACTTAATCGCAATCTCTACCTTTGCACCGATGCTGGTTTCCGCGTAAATATAACCTGGTTCTCTGAGCTGAGTTCATCAAAGCTCATTTTCGGATTGGATTTATGAACTAGAGTTCGTGGAAGTATTCCCAAAACATTGTGGAATGTGCTACTGCTGAGAAAATTGTCACTAAATGGGAGGCTGAAATAATTGTTAAGGGCTGAAATAAATGCCGCAATACCATTGCTTCATACCCGGTCCGAAATACTATTGTTCTACGTCCAGTCCGAAATATTATAGCTCCATGTCCAGTCCGAAATACTATAACTCCATGTCCAGTCCAAATTACTAATAGCATAGCTCCAACGGCATGCGCCTTATCATGGCACGTGAACCGATGGCTGCGGTCACACGCCTACTGTGAGAAACCACCCATATCGCTCATGTGTAAAAAGGAAAAGTCAGTTTGCATGCGTGGTAATTGTGAGAATACAATGGACACCGATCAAAACAACACTCACTGCATATAAACAGGCCGTGCCTCCTGAACCGCGTGAACTACACTCTGACGTAACGCGAAGGTGCACCACCTGGCACCACCTGACACCACCTGACACCAATTGACACTACCTGACGCCACCTGGCACCACCTGACACCACCTGACATATTACAGCATCCTGGTCACTACAGCCACACGACAGTGTGCAAACCCACGCTGGACGGAACAACACTTACCCGGATTACACGGATGCTTCTCTTTTTCCGTTCACGAGCCGATTTCTTCCGCCAGTTTTCCAGTGACGTGACGCAATATTCCAGACAGCCACAGCAACAGAACCAGTGAAACAGCCGGTACAGGATGGACGGACGTCTATCTGCGTGCGGAAACCAGCACCAGGCTCCTCGTTAGTGGTATGGTACATGGACACGGACATAATGCGTACAGTAAGCATGGTGCACGGACACGGGCATAATGGAAACAGTAAGCATGATGCATGTGTCAACCCTATGCCTCGGTATTTGCCCAAAAGAGTCTGCTTGTAAGGTTGTCTGTTGTCTCTTCGTTGTCAAGTCAATTGCCAAGGGATAGAGCGAAAACTGTATGTGCTAGAGACGGGACATTTTCACAATGCACAGACAACGAATGGTTAATGTGCACTGTCAAGTTTCATTTACGTGGGGGGTGTTTTAAGCACGTGCCGTGCGCTTAAATTTGTACCATACCTCTCATAGGCTTAGCATGGGAATTGAAATTTGGAGACAAACATCTGCATTGTAGTACATGTCGAAGCATGGCTTGGCTCACGTGGCAGCAGGCCAGATTTGCGTAGCACCATTAGAAAGTCACAGGTGTTTGCTACCTTTTGGATACAATTTCCATGCAATCGGGTCAACATGTTGCACGTGATATATATAAACGTGGTCCGGAGTGAAATCGGCAATCTCCGTTGACTTAGCGTGTAAAACGGGGTTTTGCTGTCCCATTTTAGTGCACCTAGTCAGCTGGCTTTCACCCGGTATATTTACCGAACCAATGCACAGTGTGATAACTCAGGGGAAAAAACTGGCCAGAAGTGTATTTCTCGACTATTTTGTACGCGATATTGGTGGCGCTATTGCATCAGCAAATAACTGAAGCAGATCACGTCGCATTCTTAAATGAAAATTTGAAGAAGAATTGAAATCGTAGCCAATCCACAAACATGGACAATATTAAGTGTGGAAGAAAACGATGCACATGTGTACAAATGTTGTCGGAGTTTGACGACTAATAAAGGTAAGACGCATTCGAAAAACCTGTGCAAGTGAGATATGAAGCGATAGCTGAGAATATTCCCATTGCATTAAGCCATTTAAAAAGGCATATAACAGTTCACAATATTCCATCCTCGATCAAACAATAAGTCATTACAGACGTTCAACTTCTTAGTACCTCCAAGATCGAATAATGGACGCTGTATGACCAACGCAGTCGATGCGCCCCAAAGCCTAAATAACCAACCAAGTTCGAATAAGGTTTAAAAAACGCGCAACAGCGCACAATCAGAGACCAATACCAGTGAAAGCAGCGGTCATTTGGCTATATGTAGCGTAAGTTTCAGCTGCACCTAGCTGCCCTAGGCTCTGCCCTCGTCGCGACCGGTCGTGTTTTTGCGCTCCCGTGACGAGGGAAAATCGTGAGTAAAAGATTGGGCACAGGTGGTTAGTGGAGGGAGGATTTGTTCTATTGTAGGCCTAGGTTAAGAAGGAGCGATTATATTGTTTAAATTGAGTATATTAGACTTATCCTAGGTATTCTAAGCTTCTATAATTATCGATCGGCCACGTGGACGTTTGTAGACGGGTGGAGCGGCCACGTGGCTTAGGTTTCTGTTAGCATAGAGGAATAAGTTTGTGTCTGCTTGGTGTTTTAGTTGAAGATTAAAATAGTGAGCTTAATTTACACTAGGTAGCTTCTAGAATTATCGATCGGCTGCGTGGACGCTTTGTAGATGGGTGGCGCGGCCTCGTGGCTTAGGTTTCTGTAGTGCAGAGGAATAAGTTTTTTTTTTTTTTGGTGGTTAAGTTTAAAATAGAGTTGAAGACTAAAATAGTGTGCCTAAATTACACTAGGTATATCTTCTTGTCCTGGTGTTATTGTATAGGTATCTAGGTTTTTGATTATATTAGTGTTTAGTTTGGTTTAGTTGGAGTTTGCAGCTGGTGGTAGGTATTTAGCAATTACTTCTGTGCATATATTTGCATAGTTTTATCTCATAAGTTTCTTTTTAACAAGCAGATTTTTAGCTTCTAGAATTATCGATCGGCCACGTGGACGCTTTGTAGACGGGTGGAGCGGCCACGTGGCTTAGGTTTCTGTTAGCATAGAGGAATAAGTCTGCGTCCGCTTGGTGATCAAGTTTAAGATAGACTTTAAGATTAAAATGGTGAGCTTAAATTACACTAGGTAGCTTCTATAATTATCGATCAGCCACGTGAACGCTTTGTAGACGGGTGGCGCGGTCTCGTGGCTTAGGTTTCTGTAGTGTAGAGGAATAAGGCAGTGTCTTTTTGGTGTTTAAGTTTAAGATAGAGCTTAGGACTAAAATAGTGAGCTTAAATTACCACTAGGTATATTTTCAATATACTGGTGTAATTGCAAAGGTATCTAGGGTTTAAAAAAAAAAAAAATTCGTTTGGTTTAGTTGGAGTTTGTAGCTGGTGAGAGTCGGGATAACTTTTCTTTTTTTTTAAATAAAAAAAATAAATGCAAGGTGACTGTGGGAAGTGTAAGTGTAAGTGTATGCAAGGTGACATTGGGGACTTGAATAAGAAAGTAGATATGTTAGCAAGGGAGGTGGAGCGTCTGAAGTGTTTGGTGGCAGGGCCCACCATAGGAAATGTCAGCCAGGCAAGCCAGGTGCAGGAGTCTAGGAGTGATAGGGGTGGGGATAGTATGGACCATGATAGTAGAGAGTGGAAAGTAGCTAGACGCCAGAGTACGAGACTAGCTTTAAGGAAAATTGACAAAGGCATTGAAACTAATAATATATTTGAGGTACTGCAAGAGAGAGATAGTAATGCTGCTAAGGAGGAAGGTAGGAACGACCAGGCAGCTGATGATAGAGAGGGGGAAGTTTTAGTTATAGGGGACTCAAGAGTGAGGTACATGGACCGTACTTTTTGTAGCAGGAACCCCAACAAACGGACTCGTGTTTGCTACCCAGGGGCCCAGGTAAAGGATGTTGGTGATAGGATAGAAGGAGTGATGAAGGGTAGTGGAGAGAGCACAACAGTAATTGTGTAGGTTGGTGTAAATGATGTAGGAAAAGCAAAAACAGAGGAAACAATACAAGAGTATAGGGCTTTGATAGGTAGGTTAGCTGTGAGTAGGAAACGAGGAATGGTAACATCCATCCTCCCTATGGTTAACGCAAGCATAGAGTAGTACTCGAGGGCCATTGGGCTGAATACCAGGGTGGCCAAGATTTGTAAGGAACTTGGGGTGGGGTTCTTGGATTTGTGGGGGGATTTCTGGGGGAGGACTGAAATGTTTGCATTAGATGGGTTACATTTGAGCAAGAGAGGAGTTGAATTGCTCAGCAATAGGTATGAGGAGGCTCTCATTAGGAAACAGGGAAACTAGGCAGGTCATGGGAGGATGTAGCTGATAGAGAGAGAAGTCTTGCAAACACCTCACAGTCAGTAAATAGGGGTAGCAGTAGATCAAGGGGGCAGAGTGGTAGCTCATCTAGAGATGATAGAGCTACTCAACATCAAAAAGCCAAAGAGGGTTATGGAACTTTTGTTAAGTGTATGATGCTTAATGCTCAGAGCATTCGATCCAAATTTGATGAGTTCAAGTGTTATGTTGCTGAGGAGAAACCAGATTTTGTTTGCATTACTGAGGCATGGGTCAGTGAGGGATATTTTGGGGATAACTTGCAGGACTATGAGATCCAGGGATACAATATGTTTTCATGCAATAGGGGTCCAGCAGTGAAAGGGGGTGGTGTAATGCTCTATGTGAATAGCTTATACAGTTCTCAGAAAGTAGCAGATGGGGTAAAAAATGTGTCTGTGGAGTCCATTTGGCTTGATGTTGCTGTGGGAAGAGGCAACAGCAATAAACTGAGGATTGGAGCTTTGTATCGATCAGGAACCTTGCCACATTCTCAGCAACTGGAGCTCGATAAGGTGATTTGTGAGGAAATCAGTAGAAACTTTCAGAGGAAATGCCTTATTCTTGGTGACTTTAATCTAAAAGGATATTAAAATGTTGGTGTTGGCTCCCCATCATGTAAACTGTTTAGGAAATGCCTTGAAGAGGACTTGTTCTTACACCAGTTTATAATGGAACCAACCAGGCAGGGCTCATTCTTGGACCTTGTCTTCTCAGATTTAAGTGATTTAGTTCAAGACTTGACTGTAGGAGAAACTCTGGGAAGAAGTGACCATAACATAGTGAGATTTAAGGTACAAATAGCAGGGACAATCAAGGATAACTTGGCAAAGATTCCAAATTTTAACAGGGCAGACTTTGACTCCATGAGAGAGGCTTTAAGTGCCATAAAATGGGAAGAAGATTTTTTTATTTAAATGCCTGTGAAATGTGGGAAAAGTTCAAATCTTACTTGAGGGAAATTCAGATTAGACATGTCCTCCAAAAGCAAAGGCGCAAAAGAAGGGTAGGAAAGCCAGCATGGCTTACACCAGATTTGAGGAGATCAATTAAGGCTAAGAAAGGTGCATTTAGAGTATTTAAGGAAGCTTCAAATATCGTAAATCTAAGGTCGTATCAAAAAGCTAGAGATGCTGTGAAGCAGAAAACCAGAGCAGCAAGGCGGGCAAAATAATTGGATTTGGCTAGGAACTGTAATGGGGACAGTAAAAAGTTCTTTAGTTTCTACAAGCTAAGTAAAGTTTCAAGCACAATTGGTCCACTGGAAGTAAATGGGACTATATTGAGTAAGGATGGTGAGATGGTTGAGGAGCTGAGCAAGCAGTTTAAATCAGTGTTTACAGTGGAGGATGTGACAAATTTGCCAACCGTGAACCACAGTTCAGTGACAGGTGATCAGATACACAATGTTGATTTCATTGATAGTGATGTTGTTTTCAATTATATCAGAAAAATAAAGCCAAACAGGGCAGCAGGACCTGATGGAATTTATGCTAGGGTATTACGGGAAGCTGAAAAGGAACTGGCAATTCCACTTAGTATAATATTTTGTAGATCAGTTTCACAAAATGAAATTCCAACAGATTGGAAAATGGCAAATGTAGTTCCTATTTTCAAGAAAGGAGAAAGAGGGAAAGTTGAAAATTATAGGCCAGTAAGCCTCACATCCCTCATCTGCAAGGTACTCGAATCAATTATCAAAGATAGAATAGTTAGTTTTCTGGAAGGAAACAGATTGATTCAAGATACTCAACATGGGTTTAGAAAAGGGAGATCGTGTCTCACAAATCTCTTGGACTTTTTAAATTTTGCTACAGAACAATTTGATTGGGGAAATCAGGTTGATGTAGCATATCTTGACTTTAGTAAGGCCTTTGACAAGGTACCCATAAACGGTTAATGATGCAGCTTCAGGTCCACGGCATTGCAGGTAGCATCCTAAAATGGATTGAGTTGTGGCTTTCAGATAGACAGCAGATAGTGATGCTTAATGGTACAAAGTCATCATGGCAAAATGTTCTTAGTGGAGTCCCTCAGGGGTCGGTACTGGGGCCACTCTTGTTCATTATATTTGTGAATAGCATTGAATGTGGCCTAAGCAGTAAGGTTTTGAAATTTGCGGATGATTTGAAGATCTTTAGGGCAATAGCAGGGCACAATGAGCAGGTTTTGCTGCAGAACGACTTAGACGAGCTTGTGAAATGGTCCGAAAAATGGCAAATGAAGTTTAATTTTGATAAGTGCAAAGTTATGCATGTAGGTAGGCAGTATATGAAGGCGCCATATTTGATGGATGGCCATGTACTATCTGTGACTCAGCAGGAGAAGGACTTAGGTGTTATTTTGAACACAAAATTGGAGGCATCAGAACAGACCAAAGAAGCCAGGAAGAAGGCACTGTGAATGCTTGGGGCGATACAGAGGAATGTGTCATACAAAAGTGAGGAGGTCATCAGGAAGCTTTACTGTGCATATGTCAGGCCACATTTGGAATACTGTGTCCAAGCTTGGTCCCCTAGTTATGAGAAAGATTGTTGGCTTTTAGAGAGAGTACAAAAGAGGGCAACAAAAATGGTTAATGGTATAGGCAACCTGGCATATGAGGAAAGATTGAAGAAATTGAATATGTTTTCACTTAGATATAGAAGGCTGAGAGGAGATCTCATCGAGGTTTTTAAATTTGTTCATGGTCGGGAACAGGGATATCTCAGGGAAATGTTTGAATTTAACAGAAATGATGCAATTAGAGGTCATCAATTCAAAATTAAAGTTAATCACAGCAGGACAAGGTTAAGACAGTCTTTCTTCACCAACAGGGTAGTAGAACACTGGAACCAGCTGCCAGGAACAATTGTCAGTAGCAACACACTGAACATCTTTAAAAACGGCATAGACAATCATTATAAGAATAGGGGGCTTGTTTTTCTGTATTTCAGGGAGGGTTGATTGACAGATTTGGTGGGCAACTGGTTCAGTGTACAAAGTGCAACCAAGAAGGGCCCTTGTGGCTCATAGTTGCACCGATCTTTTATGTCTTTATGTCTTTATGCCCCAACACCGATAGTGATCAATTGTATCCCGCCAGGTCGCGGTGCGGTGCGGTGGCCGGCACGGGCGTCACGGGGAAGTCCGAGCCGGAAGCCGCGACGCTCTGGCTGGCGGGGTGTTTGACCGGGTAATCTGATCAAGCGGCCGCTATGCAAATAAAAACTCCCCAAACCGACGAGGCGACTGACTCAAGATAGGTCACGTACTGAGAGTTTCCCAGGGCAGGGGAGCTGTCCTTGCCTATAAGGATCGGGTCAGTGCGTTTCGAATTTGAGTACAGTGAACATGGAGGCGAGTGTCAGGAGAGAGGAATTAGTTGACTTGTTAACCAGTGCAAAAGCGTTTGGGCGTGGCAACAATTATGTTCATGTGTTAATTATAGTTTGCAGTTGGTTAAGGAGGAAATTCCCCAGGGCTATCACCTGGATGAGTCATCGATTATGGACATGAAAAAGGCGACCGACTTGATCGCCAAGACGCCAAGGAAAGTTGGTTACGTGTAGGTGAATCCAGGAAAAAGTCATAAGTCAGCTTTCGACATATCTTTCGGGAGACAAGGTGTTCTCCGTGTCCCTGAAGCATGGAGGCGACTTCGTGAGTGTCGATGAAGCCGAGACCAGCCATGATAACGAGGCCGTGGAGGGAGCGCGAAGGTATCTACGACCGGCTGGTATCTACGATCAGCTCAGCGTCGGGCGTCCTCAAGAGTTACTCAATAGCACAGTTATCTGCAGCTCGTGGATACTGCCAGGCAAAGTGCTCGTGATTAGGACATGAAGGACACGGCTTTCGTGCTGCATCACCGAATCGCCCGTCAGACTCTCAGAAGCTCTAACGTGATCCTACCTGCGTGCGCATCAGGACAACAGGCTCTGATAATGTGTGTGTCAGCTGACTTGTCTGTGCACGGCTACCGTATAGTCCGCCGAGTGATGAATGCTGCGATGAAGGCGGACGTCCTGCCTGCCTATGGAAAGGTACGTGGAGTCAAGGTAGAGTGCTACCCGGCAGCCAGCAGCATGTAATTCACCGAGACGTCAGCTGAGGTGACTGCATGCTCTCCTGAATCATACGACGCAGCGGCTGGTGGCATGCCTGCCGTCTGTCACTCGTACCGACTCAGCTTCACCTACCGACTAGCCGTCGACGTCATCCAGCATCCACACTTCGGCGGTGCTTCACGTCAAATGGGAATTTGACGGGGCCACAGGGCAGTCTGTATGCAAACAGATGGGAGACGACGATGAAGCTGCAGAACAAAATATGTTCGGTACCACTCTGGTGTCTTTGTAACTGACGGTGGGTGGTACTTGCGTCTGGACAGCGCCGTATTCAACCCGCTTCTGCCGGCCGATGCGGATCCAGCACATGGGCGAGAACGCAGAGGCCTCCCGGAAAGAATGTGACGGTGTTGAATCCGAGATACGTCTGCTGAAGCCGACCTACTTCAACGCAACAGATGGCACCAATCCCAGAATGGTGTACAACCTTCAATTCGCCATGATTGACGGCAAGGTGGCGAACTCTCTGACCAACACTAGCAGTAGATTGGCATGCACCATCTGTGGGTGCACACCTCATCAGATGAATGACCTGTCTGCCCGCGAGGGTGCATGCCAGCTCGGTCGCTCAACTATGCATGCCTGGATTCGATGTTTCGAATGGCTTCTCCACATTTCTTACCGCCTGGAGGTCAAAGTGCCATCTCGGTCGTTCAGTGTCTGGCGAGGACAACAAGATGCATGTGAAAGAAAGAAAGAAGAAATTGCAGCAACAGTTCCGGGAGAGACTGGGTCTTGTCGTGGAAAAGCCACGTGCGCGTGGTTCGGGTACGTCTAACGACGGGAACACGCCTCGATGTGCCTTCAGACAGTCAGCTGCATTCAGCGAGATCACTGGGATCGACGAGGGTCTCGTCCGTCTCTCAGCGATTCTCGCTGCTTTGCAAAAATGTGAGCCCGTGGATCCCGACCGGCTTGGCAGGTAATGACATGGATAGAGAGCTGATGGTCCAGCTGTATCCATGGTTCTGCATGCCCGCCTCCGTGCACAATCTCCTGATCCACGGTGCCACTGTGATACGGTCTCTTCTTCCGATCGGCATGCACAATGAGGAAGTGCAGGAGAACCGGAATAAACATTACAGGGAGTCATGCCCTCAAGACGTCACGAGCCAACACCATCAAGGATCAACTTCACTGTCTACTGATCAAAGGCCACTGCGGGCCCGAAATATCCGAGAGAACGTCCCTTCAGCTGACATCAGTCATCTGCTCGAATCATCTGAGTCAGCTGGTGAGAGAGGGCCGGGACAACCTGCTTCGGAAGATGAAGATGGTGTGAGCAGTGCTATGAGCAGAGGAGAAGATGTTAATGCGGAGGATGAGCAGGTTGCATGAGCAGAGGATGCTAATGAGGTAGGAATTTTGGAAGGACACGATATGTCAGTGGACGATAGAATGCTCCCCGTGTACTACCGGCTGGCGAATGCATATAAATGTAGGGGGGGGGTCCTCTATAGATAGCTAATGGTATGATATTGTTCGTAACTGAATATGTCATGTGATGTGTTTGGTTCTGGTCTTTTCTGTTCTATGTATCTCAGTCCGGCTACAGTATTTTATCATGCGCTTAGAGGAAGTTCCATTCATTCGAGCATGTGTGTTCTGACATGTGTATTGCTGCAAAGGCGATTGGTCGGCTGTGACGTCACGCCCGACGATATATGTGCCGATTTTATCTGTGATCATATTTTAGTGGTACATTTTGACGTGATTCCAGCCACTTAGGACAAGGAGATCTTGGATCTATTATGCGTAGCAATTATTAGGTCACAATTCCAGTGCAGGATGCTCGCATAGCAAACGCTAACTAATAGTTATCAAATACATGAGCGCACACGGACTTCGCCTATGACGTCATCATGATGTCACCATGCATGATCAGACGTTGAACTTTTAAACCAAGGTACCCTTGGTATTCATAAAGTTCACAAAGTGTTAAGGCTTGATAAGAGCCACAGGGGCCCATGTGGGTCAAGCCTATCAAGAATAGATACCAGAATAGTACATGCTCACACCCCAATCAATCCATTATATCAAATTCCAAGAGAACTATATATCCCAGCCTATCTAGCACCATTCACCTGATATTGCATATCACACTCCTGAACAATACCAAACTCCTCCAATCGTGCCCCATTGTGCTACCATAGCCAATCTCATCGATATCACATACCCGAAGGTCGGTGTTGAATCCACTGCTAGGTACACTGCTAGGTATTGATGTAGGTGTGCGCACAATTTGAGCGCTTTACCTCAATTGGTTCCCGAAATATTTGGCGGAAGCAAAATGAGTAGAGCGGAATATTCCCTCCCCTCTGGCAGGTATGACTTCTGACATTCCTGGGTTAAGCAATCTTTAAGACAATAGAGCTTCTCGATATGTTCCAAATTTGAAGCTCTTTCGATGAAGACCAAAATCGTCCCTGCAACTAGCATACTTTGTCCGCAATGATTTCTGACCAGTTTATCCCTAGAATAATCAAAAAGTGCACTGATCAGATGAGCACAAAAACAACACCGCAGCATAGTCACAACAATCACCAAGCACGACATGGCAATCGTTTTCATGTCCCGTGGCACGTGCACACGTGAGAACCGTGGAAAGCAATAGTCGGCTTTTTGCAACGTTTTTCACGATTCGGTCCGCCGTTGGAAAACGGCTGAAGATGGCGAAACGGGGTTGCTTTCACTGCCTGGTTGCATGTACCGACTACACTTGCCAAATTCACTATCGCTACGTATCATGTACACGTGCCCGTCAGATGCGAACGCAATGATGGATGTTGTAAATCATAAATAACGGCTCTCTTCTCTGTAAGACAGCCTTTTTTACAAGTGGCACACTCGTATGCACCTATTCGTGGTGATGACCACGATATTTATAGTTTTCCCCATCTCGAATACTTTAGTTACAATAAAGGATGCTCCGAACCATTGCCAAACGTGCCTTGCGTTTATTCCACTCGGCTCTATAATGGAGTCAGCAGGCTCAGCTCGCGAACCAATGGACCGATCGACATGAATCCAACACCAACGTATAGCTTCGTGAATAGGACTTTCGTTCAGCGGAGCAAGCGGATTTTAATGATGTTTAAAAGATTAAAGTTACTTCCGAAATTTGTGCTCATTTTGTTTGTTCAAAACGCAACGAGGCAGGTGTCATATGTGCTTCCTTCGTATATTGTATAAGTACAAGTATTCTGGAAAATGTTCTGGATGTAAGTGGTCTATATAAGTATTCGCATAAGCATAATAGGTACGGTAAACATGGTGCATGGACACGGGCATAATGAGTAGAGTGAACATGGTGTGGATGGGACAAATTGATTGTTTTCGGCGCGAAAGGGCACAGTGACTGCCTTAGCTACGTAGTTTATGACAGAAAGCGATATTTTGAGCCCATGTGGTCCACATGTCAATCGATGTACCAAACAGCGAAGATAAGTGACGCATACTTGCACTGTACCAGCCAATGTTTCATCAGGGAACTTATTATCGGTATTTATGTGCATATTGTTCCCGTGCAATAATATTGTTATTATATACTTTGGTGCACTTGTAGCATGCATAGCACAACGGTAAATGGAATGAACTAATAAATCAGCCATGCTTAGTTTTCCCAAAGCTTGGCATAACAGTATCTGTAGCAAGTAACGTAGGCAGACACATAGGCTTTCAGCAGGATTATCTTGCGGTGTGATATCGCCAGGAATAATGTATTCCTCAGCTGTCTACGGCTCTTCACCATACACCTAGGCTTCTTTAGCTTGAATAGCGCAACGTGGAGGATATTCCGTGCAAAGTTGTGCATTATTGTGGTAGCAAAGGCATTCCCCACCATCCAATCATCTGGTGCAACATTGTATGCCTATATTTTAAGAAGACAAATACGAAGTACTCGGAATGCTCGGGCGACAGTCTGCCATTTCCAACTCTTCTTCTACTGCCGCTCGTTGGATCTAAACATAGTTTCTTCCTAGGCTTAATGCTAATAATTCCTAGCAATACACATCTCATGATGCCGTTGATTGATGCTCCTCCTCGTTTCCACGCTACTGAAATTCTGACTACAGTCCTAATTGTTTTTGCTCATCAGCACCAGTAATAAAAAACTTACATTATGTTTGTGCAGTCGGTAGTCCATCCTCGTTTTTGCCACGTGAATTGCCCAACCTCCAGATACGGTAGCAAAATCGTGTGTGCAATCCGAGTTGTCCTGACTCCAACTTTTGTTCTCAAACATGCTAGATGAGTGCATCATCGGTCACATGGACGGTAGGTAGCATGCGGTACGCAGCCACGTCTCGTGCGCCGTCTCGTACACCTCGGGGAACGTCGCGCTCGACAGGAAGCCCGCCATAATGCCAACCTCTCGTCGTTAAGAATGATGTATTGCTGCCTGTAGACGGCGGAAAATAAGCCATGCGCTGCTATAAGGGTAATAGCATATCGAAGCCATTATCATATGTCGTGTACGATGTGACTTATCTTGACACGAGCTGAAATCACCGTTTCGCTTTCCACGCGAATTTGTTCAGTGGTTTGGTGACGACGTGGCAGAAATATAAATATTGAAATACGGAGCAGCGACACAGGTTGTAATTCAAAATCGCCTACACGACACTAATGCTGAATTGTCCGAGCAATTCAGCCCCGCCAGCTCGCTGCAATCTAGAGGCCAGCGGGAAGATTCGAGAAAGCATTGAGACGTTGGTTTGTTTTGGCACATGTATTTATCCAAATATGACTTATTTATACCCTGGTATGGCCCAGTTTTCAGCGAAAATGATTAGTGCTATTGCGTTTTGAGTAAATGATGCACCATGCCAAGAACAAACAAAACACCAATATGAAATCATGTTCCCCATTATCGAACCATAGTAAGAGCCTAAAAACAATATGAAACCCTAACACAATGGAGGCCCCCTTTCGGAGAACAGGAGGCCCCCTTTCGACATTGTCCCCCCCTGGAAGAATTTCTTGGCGACGTCACTGGATGCGTCCCTCAGCCCAAATAACCAACCAGCCATTGGACAAGAGCTGGCTGCGGCCACTGGCGCGGTGGCTAGTGGCGCTGCGCAGTGCGGTGCGGCCGACAGCGAATGGCGCTGACGACGCACGCATAAGGCTCAGGAACCCGGGAAAGCAAGAACAGTTTAGTAAAAGCCGCGGAGAAAACCTGATTGAGAAAAGTTGGAGCGGGCTCACTGGAGCGTTCCGGAGGGGCGCCTTCAGCTGAAGAATGCAATGGAGGGAGTGAGCTGGTGCACTCGGACATTCTGCGCGGTCGCCGCATGTTCATAGGGGCACATGCTCCCTGTACCACCACCCCTGGATCCGCCCCTGCCTGGTGGTGGTATCCGCACCGAACTTTTCGTCTACCTGGTGCATTTCCGTGTGAATTTTTTTTTATCCCGGGCTGGTGCACCTCGTCGAGCCGCGTGCCACACATTGCAAAGCGGCTTTCCAGCAGGTATAATTATGACAATGCATATGATTATCAACTTGCATATTCATGTTCAGTGGAATAGCCAGGAATTTCTTAAGGTGGCAGGACTCAAAAAGGAAAATAAACAAGACCGCTTGCGGCTCGTGAAGTTTGGAATTATTGATGGGGCACAATGCATGGGGCATACGAGTGCTGGTAATTTGGTTTGGTGGTGCCCACCCCGTATAGAATCCAGTGTTAAGAGAACAAGACGTCGGTGGGACTAAGACAAAGATGTTGAGGCCCAGACCCCATCAAGTATAAGAAACTGAACCCCTGATTACCATATGCATTTTGTTTTTGGTTTCATGCCAGGATGTTGACTTGCGTACATTATAATACATGCATGGTCCCATTTATCCCTTTCTACAGTGTGCATTTCTCGCTACCTATAGGTACGCCAGTTTCCTTTTTATTCGCAAGTGGCTCACCATTATCAAGGCATTCACGGTTCACATGCACCAAGAAAAGCCACCGAAAAATATGTTTGCTTCCACAAGCAATCTGACGAAGTTCACATTGAAAACTATTGAGCAATTTCTGTCTAATTTCGACGAATTACAGGACAAAGATTCAATGCGTCCGGCCATCTGTTTTGGTATGTAGTAATTCTATGAAACGTCAGAGAGATTCTACGTCGTCCGGGTCGCTGCGAACACCAAGACGCGCATAATAGTCGAAATATGGCGTCGTCTGTGACATAGGCAGCATGGAATGTTTGTCGTCCATGTTGCTGCGAAAACACCCTTAATTTAATCCCCATATGACGGACCATGCTGCTAGGCGATCAATGTCCTGTCGCAGCACTAAGCCATCAGCCGGATAACTCATTTTGCGGATTATTGTTGCATCATCATCTGCACAAAGAAGACATTCAGAGGGAAGGCCTTTGGAAGGTCATTAACAAACATGGAAAAGAGAAGTGGAGCCAGCAAGGATCCTTCCGGGACCCAGAAACTGCTGGCTTCCAGCTGGAGGTTTTGCCGTTCACGATGGCTCTCTGGCTCCCGTCAGGCAGGCACGAGTCGAACCATTTGAGAGCAAGGTCCTGACGATGGTAGGATTGCTTCAACTTTCTGATGAAGAAAGTGTGACTTACCCTTGGACAAGAGGTCGAATAATCTGTGTAAATTGCATCCGTTTGGTACCCATCCGACACGCAGAAGAAAGATACGTTGCCAAGTTTGTGCAGCATGAATGTTTTGGTATGAAGCCGTGCTGCTGAGCACAAAATGCGGGAGCCGCATGCTGAAAAAGAACAGTACGTACTACCGTCTCTTGCGCTTTTCCGAGCAAAGCTAACAAGGAGACCGTTCGATAGTTTTCGGTATCTCCCTTGTTACATTTTTGTGTAAGAGAGTGATGCGTTCTTCTTCCATCAGTTTGGAAATACTCCTGAACTCACTAAAATGTTGAATATGTTGGTAAGAATTCCTTCTGAGTACTTCCGCACACTCACTGAGTATGCGGCACGCTCACATTGTCTGGTCCACAAGCCTCGTGACGGCTTGTGTAGATGGTAAGACAGACTGTAAGGTTGCGGCCACTGCTGTTTTTGATATGTGTAGCCGTGAAAGAGGATCGAGAGGGTACAATGTTGCAATCGGGTGCTGTTTGACTGCCGGATAATTTAATTTTGCAGCAAAAACCTCACTCAAAGTAGCCGCGCGTTTGCTGCCATCCGAAATGGTGCCTCCATTCACATCATACAATATAGAGGTGATGCACGAGAGATTTTAGAGACGCATTTTAAAAAGGGGCAATATCTTCTCGGAGTAGTTTTATAATTACCCGTCAGGCTGCGCAAATATTTGATGTATTTTGTTCTACAAATATATATCAACCTACCTCTTTTTACATGGACATCAGCTTAGGTCTCATCAGACGGGTTGCGGCATCATCGGCGAAATGCTATCTCCTTCGGCCGGAGCGCTGCACGCACGGGTGTGTCGAACCACGGGGGAGTTGCGCGCCTTAGTGTCACCACAGGCACATTATCTGCGATGGCGGACTCAAGCAGGCCCACAAAAAACATATCGACCGCGGGATTGACATCTCGGTCATCGAAAAGACTCCGCAGAAAGACTCCGCAGAAAGACTCCGCAGAAAAGACTCCGCAGAATGAGTGCAACACGCCGGCGCCGGTCCTCGAAATCCGAACGCTTGTATTGACTTTGCCATCGGCCGGCCGAGTTGCTGAGAGGGCGGCCGCGATCCTGTGCAGCACGGTGCCGGTAACACACAGCCAGGGTGGTGGGCGGTGAGCCGCAGACATCGGCGGGTCCGGCAGGCGCATCGGCAACTGCGACGTCCGCACTGCGCACGTGACGCCGCCTCCCAGCCACCCTCGGTCGCGCCGGAACCATGTGTGGTCGTCGCAGCCAATGCTTAGCTCCGAGTCTCTGGTAGTCTCTGTGAGCCACGTCCTGATAAAGACCACCAGCTCTTGGCGCGCGACCACCGGCGAGCGCACACGCTCGCTTATCACCGAGCTGTCTCTTTTTAGGCCGTGAGCATTTGACTGGTTGTGTCTCGAGGTATTATTAACACATTAGGAGAGCCTGAGCATACCCAACTTCACATTTTGGTGATATAATAAGATAGAAATTTAACTTATTCAAGCTAACTCTAAGCAACGACACATTGAGTTCTTCTCGGTTCTTGTGCACTTCATTGCCATGATATTGCAATACTTTTCAACTTGGTGCTTTCCACGAAAGTAAACTGGAATCTCACTTGTGGCAATCATCGATATGGTTATATTCCTATGGTTATATGGTTATATTCATATGGTTATGTGGTTATATTCCTATGGTTATGGTTATATTCCTATTTCCACTAGTACAAGTCATGGCTGGAGATCCCGGGTGGGTCAAGGGGTTCCGGACACCCTGGTTTGGGCACCCTGGTAATGTCAAGTCGTCATTTTTCCTATTCAATCTGCAAATATGTCTTACAAATAAAGACTTGGACACTCCAGGCTTGGTGAGAAATCTCCAGCATTTGCATAGGTGATGCATTTGCATTTGCTGCCAATGTCAGTGCCAATTGTCGCCATGTGACGTCATTGTGACGTCATTGTCACGTGCCGGCAGTCGTGCTGAGGTGCATGGTGTGCCATTCTCACCGTCGTGTGCACCTCCATCGTCTTCGACACAGCATAGCTCGTCGGTGTACATCTTGGCACCCTTATGTCACGCTCTGTTGAGGATGTTCAGCAGCATCTGAAAATATATCAGCTCTGTAAACCTTTGTAAGGATGGGCATTGCATCAACAGAAACACAGTATAACTGATAGTGGCAAAAAAACGCGACAATACATCTTCAGAACAGTAGGCAGCATTTTGTGAACCGCCTTCTGATGCTCGTTATCCTTCAGTTATAGGTCTAGCTACTGAAGCATGAGTGCGGTAAATAACCAAGCCAAACCAATTCCAAACGGAATTCATGTTCATCCAAAGATTTTTTTCCGTTTTCCCAAAAGCAAAGGGGTACGTCCACTTTTCCTCTGCCACTGTCTGCAGATCCCCAAGTGGATTTGTGTGCGTGTTCGATGATAGACGAAAGTTAAATAACTGCTTGGAAGAATTAATATATGCTATAGCATAGACAATGAGAAGAAGCTTTGTAAATGAACAGGAACTATCTTGGAGATTGAAGAAGAAACTAAGTTGATAGTAATTCAATATTTTAACGTGCAACGGGGTATTTTCTCAGTCCATTTTACTTCGGCCTAGGAGGATGAGATGTGCCAATGCATCTTGACACCACTGCACTCTTTTTCCCACTAGTTGAACTTCACTCGGCTGTAGCTATGCAAAGCGTGGGTAACGGCAACAACACAACACATACAGAACAGAGCATCATCTGCCGGTGCTACAGCTAAGCTGCTATTCATATTCCAAGTTATGGTCATATTGGTGCCGGCCTCCATGTTGATGTGCTTCTGCTGCCGCCAGCCGACGTCCGCTGTCAGTCAGAGCGACACACGGCTCTCGGACGGCATGGCACGGACGACGCGCGACCTGGGGTCGCGTGGTGCTCGAGAGTTCTTCTCTCCTGGCTGATTTGTCTAGTCTCCCTCACCCTCGTCCCCCCCCACCCGACAACTTGTCCGAAAGCGCAACTGCCGATAGTTGCCCTCTGTTGACAGGACGTCCGAGCGAGCAACACGGCGGCGGCTTGTCGTTCAACGACAACTGTTTCAACGGTCGTCTGGGCAGGCAACTGGGCAGACACCGGCGCGTGTCTTTGCGAAGTCCGTGCCGAACTCCCCCTCGGCACCGAGACGGTCAACCGTCCGACAGCAGGTCCGCTTCACCTCCCCTGTCCAGCTCCGTCTGCCATGGCCAGTGACAGCCGCGCGCGCCCTGCTCGGGCGGGGAGAGGACCGTACCCCACGTCAGCGATGTGCCGGCACCACCTACTGCGACACCACACCACGGAGGGAGGGCTCGATAACCGACCAGCCACGTCCTACATGTGCGGCAGTTGCATATTACATGGCAGAAGTACAGTATCATGCTATATGGTGGTGATGAGACAGGTCCTGGCCAGCCGACGATGTCTGCTGACCTGTAATGAAAGTAAAATAGTAAGATAGTACAAATCTAGTTTGAAACAAAATATATTGTGGTAGCGAAAGGTCCAGAAAGCACATTAAGACACGAAAATCCCCGTCCAGAAGAGTATTCTGAGCATAGTCCAATAGTGGGGGTGGGGTTGGAGGAGTGCCGTACCATAGAGGTCATTTGCGCCGCCCTCAAAGCGAATGGGTTTTACTTGCAAGTCTAAAGCAAGCGTATATTTAAGTTAAGGGAGTTTTACGTTATAGTGTATGTGACGTTAGGGTGCTGATGGCTGGGGATATCTCACGAATGCTTAGTGTTTTTAGTTTTACTTTACTCCTTCGTAATATAAGCTGTAGTTGGAGTTGGGGAGTGGTGACGAGAAAGTTGGTTTTTGCCAGGGTGCTGGCTAGTAGCCAACTCTTGTCGAAGAGCAACGAGAGATCTTTGCAGTGCGACAAGGAGGTAATTGTCCACACCGCCTATCACGCCGGCTGCCTCGTGTTAGTTGTTAGTAGTGGGTTAGAAGAAGCATGCTTTCATGCAGGGTTGTGAGTGAGATTAGTAGGGTGTTTTGCAATTCGGCTCATCTGTGTCCGATGGCAACTCTAGGTAATCGGTCTACGCTATGCTAATTGCTAAGACATGTCGGCTCATCTACGTCCGACGACACCGCTTGGTAGCCATTTATTTCGAATTGGAAAGAGAATCTACTCATGTATACCCGATGCCATTCGTGGATGGCTATTTACGTGATTCCTACGAGTGTATGCGCGGGCATGCAGTGTGTGTTGAAGTGCGTGTTGGTGTCTACAATGCTCCTGCTATTTTGGTGGCGTACAAATAGCCAAATAGTAATTGGATGAGTTCTGAGTGTTGATCACCCAGAATCGATCGAAGCAAGAGGGTGATGCCCTCTTTTTGGCAAAAGGCTTTAAGTGGTCGTCTTTGAGCGTCAAAGCTGTTACAGTCTAGCAGGATGCGACCCATGCTTAATGTGGTGTTGCAGGTGTCGCAGTGAGGTATTGTATAATGGCCATTCTCTAGTTGAGGCTGTGTTAGTTTTGTGCAACCAGTTCTAAATCTAGTGAGTATGACTTCTTTTTGGCAGTGTGATTGGTTTGATGTGTTCCATGTGTCTAGCGTGGTTTGATGTTGTGGGTGTGGCTGGAGCGGTAATGTGTAGAGCTGTGTTGTGTCCATGTGTTCTGGTGATGCTTATGTAGATGGCGTTGCAGGAGTGCTTTGGAATCGTCTACAGAGTATTCGATGTTGGGATAAGTGGTAAATGCTAAGGCTTGCTTTGCTAGCCCGTCTGCTTGCTCATTTCCTGGAATGTTGACGTGGTCCGGAATCCAGAGGAAGGAAAGTTCTTTACGTTGAGGGCCACGGCTTGTTGGATTCGATCAATGACTGGATGTGGACAGTCGTGTGTCTTGCTAATTGGCTGAAGGACTCATTCGAGGTCTGAACAGATTAATACGTTTCTCGTGTTGCGCCTCTTTAGTATGGAGATAGCGGCCAGAATAGCCATTGCTTCAGCGGTATAGATGGAAAAGTTATCCGATAGACGTTTGAAAGGCCAATTACGCGACGCGGCTTTGACGCCTACTTTGACCTCGCGTTTTGACCCATCCGTGAATATGAGTGTTTTGTGATTGTTGAGATCGGCGAATTTGTTGGAGGTGCCGATAATTTGCACCGATGAGATGTCTGATTTATTTTCCAAGAGCAAATATTCAATTTTTTGTTGAATTCACCTTCAACCATAGGTTGAATGTCCAGAATGGCCTAATGGGCGGTCAAGCTGCAGTGTTTGACATTGCGAGGTGAAGGTCTGAAAGAGCAGTGGCAGTTTTAATATTAAATGGTGAGTGTTTGCGCCCAAACCGGCTTCTGTCGTATCTGTGAGGCTGAAACCATCGCGGTGCCGGTGGTTTTCAATGGACTTGATTTTAATGTGGTAGCGGCACAGCTGTTGTGCCCTCCTAAAGAGGAGGGGAGGCATGTCCGAGTCTGCCAGATGACTGGATATCGGTGTGGCGCTGAGGGCTCAGTTGGCTGCTTTGACGCAGTTGTTTTGAATGGCCTTGCGACTTTTCGCTCAGTGCTGGTGAAATGGTAGCAAAGATGATTCTGTTGTATGCAAGGATGGATCGTATGATTGATTTGCAGAGTCGCAGTAGTGTTTTCCTGTCTCTGCTCTAGTTTTGCAAGTGCACGGAGTAGGTTGATGCGCTTCGCGCATCTCTTCGAGATGGCAGTGATATGTGTGTTGAAGGTAAGATTTGGGTCCAAATGTACTCCTAAGAATATGAAACTTTTCACTTGTTCGATGGCTTTGCCGTTGATATGAAGAAGCGTTGTGGGTGTGGGGCGGAGGCGACTATACGTCACTGGCCGCTTATTCTGCGGACAGGATGGAGCCCAAAGTTTCGCACCACTTTGGAATGTGGTCTAGAGATGTTTGAATAGTTTTCTCAACCTTTAGGAAGCATTTCATTGTTGTCCAAATTACAATGTCGTCCGCGAAAAGTGAATATCGAAGTGATGAGTCGTGAGCAGCAAGTATGTCTTTAATCATGATGAGGATGAGGCTCCTTTTGATGTCGTGCACTAGCCTAATGAGATAGGCTGTGTTTGATTTTTGACGCTGTAAGCTGCACTGGAATTCGTTAAGCAGGCCATTGTGTCCTAGAAAGTGTCGCTATCGTGTGTTTACCAGACACCCGACCAGCTTGCTAGTGCAGCTGGTAAGTGAGATATGCCATACCCTTTTGGGGTGGAACGATCTCCGTGCGGCTTTGGTAATGGGATGACTGTACACTTTCCCGCCAGCTGGAAAGGTACCGCTCAGGCGCAGGGCGTGCATGCCCCCCACCCCCCCTCCCCCCGGCGGGGTCGGCGGCTGGTCACGGCAGACGGAGTCAGATGCCTGAGGCGGACATGCTGTCAGACTGGTGGCTGTTGCCGTGCCGAGGGAGATGGTCTGCGGCACGAACTGTACAGAGCCACCGAGCTGTGTCTGAGAGCGTGACCTGCTGGAACTGTGGCGGTCACATCGTCGTCGTTGGGGTCGTTTGGAAACTCTGACAATAGATGGTAATTGTCGGCAATGTTATGTTCGGACAACTTGTTGCGAGCGAAATCTGAGCTAGACAAATCAGGAGCTAAGAGAAGAACTCCTCTGCGCTATATAATGTCAGTTGCAGGCACATCATGGCAAGTACGGGCTGTCACGTCAGTTACAGACATATCATGACAATCATGGGCCGATACGTCAGGTACGGACACATGGCAATTATGGGCCGTCACATCGGTTACGGATACATGGCAATTAGGGGTCGTCACGTCAGTTACGGACACATCATGGTAATTAGGATCCGTCACGTCAGTTACGGACACATCATGGTAATTAGGGGTCGTCACGTGAGTTACGGACACATCATGGTAATTAGGGGTCGTCACGTGAGTTACGGACACATCATGGTAATTAGGGGCCGTCACGTGAGTTACGGACACATCATGGTAATTAGGGGCCGTCACGTCAGTTACGGACACATCATGGTAATTAGGGGCCGTCACGTCAGTTATGGACACATCATGGTAATTAGGGGAAGTCACGTCAGTTACGGATACATCATGACAATTAGGGGTCGTCACGTCAGTTACGGACACATCATGGTAATTAGGGGCCGTCATGTCAGTTACGGACACATCATGGTAATTAGGGGCCGTCACGTCAGTTACGGATACATCACGGCAATTAGGAGCCGTCACGTCAGTTACGGATACATGACATACACAAACAAATCACGCTGACTACAGACACATCGCACCAATTGCATGCAGACCGTCACAGCTACATGCATGATTGGTTGGTTATTGGTTTTACGACACGTCGACCGTTGAGTCATGTAGCGTCGCCAATCTCTCACGCCGATTGGTCGCGGGCGAAGAGTAGCGACAGGTGAGACTCGAACCCACAACCTTTCGATTGTGAGACGAGCATCTTACCCCTAGACCACTCGTCCCCAGCTACATGCATGACACTTGCAGCCAAGCAGCATTGCACCTCAGTTGCGAACGCATCACCTCCGTGATGGCCGCATCACGGCCGTCGTTGTTGCACAACTCGTTGGTTGCTGACACTGCGCCTCAGCCACACGGTTGTCACGCGGCCGTCCCACTGGTGCGTCCTCAGCCACACGGTTGTCACGCGGCGGCGCCCGTCCCACTGGTGCGTCCTCAGCCACACGGTTGTCACGCAGCGGCGCCCGTCCCACTCGTGCGTCCTCAGCCACACGGTTGTCACGCGGCGGCGGCCGTCCCACTCGTGCGTCCTCAGCCACACGGTTGTCACGCGGCGGCGCCCGTCCCACTCGTGCGTCCTCAGCCACACGGTTGTCACGCGGCGGCGGCCGTCCCACTCGTGCGTCCTCAGCCACACGGTTGTCACGCGGCGGCGGCCGTCCCACTCGTGCGTCCTCAGCCACACGGTTGTCACGCGGCGGCGCCCGTCCCACTCGTGCGTCCTCAGCCACACGGTTGTCACGCGGCGGCGCCCGTCCCACTCGTGCGTCCTCAGCCACACGGCTGTCACGCGGCGGCGGCCGTCCCACTCGTGCGTCCTCAGCCACACGGTTGTCACGCGGCGGCGCCCGTCCCACTCGTGCGTCCTCAGCCACACGGTTGTCACGCGGCGGCGCCCGTCCCACTGGTGCGTCCTCAGCCACACGATTGTCACGCGGCGGCGCCCGTCCCACTCGTGCGTCCTCAGCCACACGGTTGTCACGCGGCGGCGCCCGTCCCACTCGTGCGTCCTCAGCCACACGGTTGTCACGCGGCGGCGGCCGTCCCACTCGTGCGTCCTCAGCCACACGGTTGTCACGCGGCGGCGGCCGTCCCACTCGTGCGTCCTCAGCCACACGGTTGTCACGCGGCGGCGCCCATCCCACTCGTGCGTCCTCAGCCACACGGTTGTCACGCGGCGGCGGCCCGTCCCACTCGTGCGTCCTCAGCCACACGGTTGTCACGCGGCGGCGCCCGTCCCACTCGTGCGTCCTCAGCCACACGGTTGTCACGCGGCGGCGGCCGTCCCACTCGTGCGTCCCCAGCCACACGGTTGTCACGCGGCGGCGGCCGTCCCACTCGTGCGTCCTCAGCCACACGGTTGTCACGCGGCGGCGCCCGTCCCACTCGTGCGTCCTCAGCCACACGGTTGTCACGCGGCGGCGCCCGTCCCACTCGTGCGTCCTCAGCCACACGGTTGTCACGCGGCGGCGCCCGTCCCACTCGTGCGTCCTCAGCCACACGGTTGTCACGCGGCGGCGGCCGTCCCACTCGTGCGTCCTGATCGGGCCATGCATGGCTAATGCGGCGTGAAATCGCCGACACGGGCTGCCCTAATCCGCCGGCTCCGGCCGACTGCCGGCGGAAATTAACCGCCTCCCGCTTACAGATTCTTAGTGGAAGCCAGATTTACAGCATCCCTCCACTGCTCGATCTGCCGGCTCGATATTAGTTGCACCTTCTGTTGCATTAGCGTTTCAATGCATTACATAATGCAATGCCGATTCGTTTCAATCGGCAACTCGCTCAGTGAATGCATGAAATCATCTTTGTAGTGTGCTCATAGCTTTGTTTTTATAGTGTCGACATACGACACCCCATTGGCGCAACATCGTAGTAGCGTGTTATCAGGGTCTCGCCGTTAATTCAGTGCTCATTAACAGTTCAATCTGTCCATTTACTCCAGAATGGCGCCATGAAATGTACTCAGGATTCCGCCCGCAGCGCAATTGGGTCAATGGCCAGGCTAGTTTATGTTTTTTCTTCTGTTTAAGCATGCGTTTCGAGTTATTGTCATCAAATGTGACTGACACACTATGTGCTCTCGTCGTCTGACCGGGCTCCGCGGCCAGCATCACCGCCACGTGCGGGGGCATCGCGCCTGAATCACCAGCAGTCATGGCGTGAAGCGGCACGTGCGGGACCACAGCCGTACTCTGAGCTCTTTAGCTCTCAGCCGTACTCGTTGCCGTACTCACGCTTATTCGAGAACATGGTTTGGTTTTGCTATGTCAAGTGGTCGCAACTTTGGAAAGACAGACACCTTGCAGGTGCATCTGCTTTACACCTTGTAGGTGCGCCTGCTTCACGACACGAAGCAGGATCTGCTGGGATGGAGATGCAGATCTCCTGATTTCAATCTCCTCAACCTTGACTTTTGCATGTATGTTACCTCACCGCATTACCATAACGAGAACATCGTAGATATGTTCTTTTCGGCGTGAATATTGATAGGAAGCGGGGAGTTGTTGAGCGGTTAATAAAAAAGCGTCTATGTACTTAAAAAAAAAAATTATATTTCTTTGAAGGTCCGCCACCCAAGATCAGGTGACCAGGAGCGCCTCTTACCCCCACACACACACTCCTCTTACCCAACGACTGCACGCACCTTACGTTAACACCATAAAATAAACAGTAAAGTCGCGGCACTCCCAGCTAAGAGATGGAAAACAAATAAATAAGCATACGAAGCACCCGGTATTAGAGCAATAAAACTAATAATAAAGAATGCTGTAAGTAGTCATACCCAAAGGTGGCATATGACTGGCCTTAGATCCATCCCAACAAGAAGTTAAGGTCTAAACTATAATGTAAGTAGCTGGTTTGTGAACAGATGGTAGTGAGCACTCCTAATTTGAAATTCTTTTTTTTTTTACTTTGGCTCCTCTCACAACTCCATCCAGCTAAGCATAGTTGCCGGGTGGAGTGTGGGAGGAACTATGGTTGGGTGTTTTCCACTTTTATATATAGTTAAGCACACGCACACGCACACGCACACGCACACGCACACGCACACGCACACGCACACGCACACGCACACGCACACGCACACGCACACGCACACGCACACACACACACACACACACACACACACACACACACACACACACACACACATACTAATGGGCTGCTGAAGATGACAATTTTCAAACCAGATAGCATTCAGGAAAGACAATAAGTGCCATCAAGGCAAAACGACACGGTTGAAAACAACATACTGATTTTTTTTCGTTTGGAATCCCAAAACTAAAAGTCGAAAAATCAAATATTTTAAAATCAAATGCAATGACCTAACTGGTATCACTTAATGACATCGGCCTGCAAGATTATCCTGGCATAGCCATTAATTACCCTGTTATAGCTATTGATTACCCTGGTATAACATTAATTACCCTGGTGTAGCCATTAATCTCCCTGATATTGCCATTAATCACCCTGGTATGGACATCTTTACTTCGTAATGGTTTGTATTTCGGCCTCGAGAGCGCCTGAAATGTATATACCTTCCGAACGTTTCAGGTCATAACTCAGTGTCCTGATCTGATAATGACTTGACCTGACAACGCTTTTAGAGAACATAATATGTCACCACATGCATTCTGGGTTTCCAAGCAAACGTTGATTGGTGACAGAATAATGCAGAAGGAAGCATCTGCTGGTTTAACCACTCCTACCTATGGGCACGAGCTGGGGAAACATTTAGTGTTGCATTTTTATTTACAATTTGTCTATGCAGCGAAATTTAATTTTTAAGTGTCGGGGATGGTATGCTTGCGAAAACACGTCCAATGTACTTAGCAACACACATTGAGACAAAATCGTGACCATAATTAGACCGGCCTTAGTTCCGGTATCTTTATGGCATAGGACGTAATGTGTTACACAATGTGTGCAAATGACGCAATGGAAGGAACACCAAAGGTAAAAGCGATAGCGTCACCGGTTGAGGAGGTACATCATACAAAAATGGAAGGGACCAAATTGCCCCTGCCCGCACACTATGAGCGTTAAGGTGGAACCGGTGTTACTGAGCGTGGTGAATCCGATCTGTATTGATCTGTAATCTGTTTCGGACAAAGCGTATCTTGATCTTGTATCTTGCGCAGGTGGCAGCTGGCCGCGGCAGACTTTCTGCGGATATGCCTTTGACATTTAACAAGCCACACCGCACTCTGGTCTCCAGCCTCCATGGTGCCGGCCGGCGAGTATTTGTGGCCGGTGTGGCGCGGTGCTGATGAGGGTGGCGCCAGGTCGGAGGTGGCCCTGGCCGCGTCTGAGCTGTCGGATCGATCAGCGGCCGAATTGAGCGCCACCCCCGCACTCTGTGGGCAGACGGCCGGGGCCGGCCACCCCGCGGCAATCGATGCGCACCGCCGAATGGCGTCCCGCCGCGCAGGTGAGCGTCCACAGAACAATCTGCCGCCACCATCTCCCGAATGCTTCCGCAGCCGGCGACTGACAGTTTCAACGCTGTCAGTGTCGAGCGTTCGCTGTGATGAGAACTCGGCGGCACTGCGCCCCCGCTATGGCTCAGTTGTAACCGTGTGGTGGAAGTCATGGCCATAGCTGGCCATCAGCGAATTAGTCTATGAAACGCACGTGCCACTTTCCAGAAGCGCATGCGCAGCGTTGTTGCCAGCTGGCGACTTCCACAGCAAGCATTTCGCAGATCTGAAAGAAAAGTTCCAGTGGAAATTGCGCGCCGCGACTACACCGCAGCACACGACGTTGCTCAATAACTGCTTTGGAGAACCCATTTTGCCGCCATTTCGATTCACACTGCTGCTTCTTCGAAACGCCGCCCCCGCCCAACTCCAACTCCAATAACTGAAACCCAAGGTGTCGGCTCTTCAACCCACACTCTGTCGCCCCTTCGACAGAGATTAAAAAGGCAATTAGTAGACGCCCACGGACCTCCGGAGGTGGCAGGAGAACAAGGGGGTAAGTATTCAACACGTGTTCGGCGGCTCAACAGCGGCGCAAACAATAGCTTAGGGTGGGGATGGGTGGTCGGGAAAAGTCAGCCAACCCCCAAGCTAGACACTAGAATACGATCACCTTTATCAGAGCTGGTTGGTGCTTTTTAGTTGCTGGATGCAAAATGTCGCCGAAACCTGCGGAGCTATATGAATAATGCTCAGTCAAGATGCTGATTGAGCAGCTGCCTCCTCCCCTTCCCCAAGTGCAACTTGTGTAATATCCATGGGCTACGTTTCGAATAAAAAAACATCTTCAGCATTTAGCCTTGAATCTGCCAGTAACATTGTATGCGTGAATCCGGAATATGAACGACTCGGATAACGATTACCTATTCATTGAGGGGGATTTCCCAGTTTATCCGTGCTTATCACTGCAGGGTACGAAACAATGACTCGTTTATCAGTGTCCCAAGATATGCTAGATTGCGTCAGAAGTGGCGCCGATATACGTTTAATTCTCCACTCGTGTAGCTACGAATTTTATCAAATGTTCTATTCACTTGTTTTGGACATCGCTCAAAATAAATGCAATCTGAATGTGTGATGCCATTACCTTACAGGAACAGAGCCTACTCTAAGCAGAGTGGCTGCATCTACCCTGGACCCACCGCCCGATCGGAAAATAGCAGTTCAAAGGCATAGTTCTAGCCAAACGTTCGGCCAGCTACCAATGCACCGACCCAACACAGGTAGACCTTGCTGTCCAGTTGCCAGCCGAGCGAGGCTGGTGGCAGCGAGTGCCATGTGGGACTCGCCTGATTGTTACTTGAGTGTAAGGGAGCTTCGATTAGCGTTATGACCATTAGCGCCCAGCCATGTGGAACTGGGACCCGCCTCCCACAATAGAAGGCGGTATTTCGGGCCAGTATTTTACCTCGCCGCTACCTAGGACTTTAATACATTTGGTTAATAACATAATACAGACATTGCATCATGTATTTGGTTTAGGCACTTCCTAATCACTCCAGTGTTTACGCATTATATAATCTTACAGAAAGATTGCCATCCAGCTGATCTCCAGCTGGCACTTGGCGTTGTCAGTGGCGTAGCGGGAGTCCGGAAAGACCAGCTGTGTGACATTGGGCGGCCTTACCCCCACGCCTACCTACCGTCCAGCAGGATACTGTGGCAAACTTCGTCCGCCGCGGCGGAGACGCTCTGTTCAGATAACTCGGGTTAGGCCTGGCATAGGCGAGTTCAGTTGTTGAAGACGAGCCGGTGTGAAGGCCCTCCAGACTCTCGCTACGCCACTGACAAGGAAGCGCCAGTTGAGGCACCGAGGGGCCGGACAAAAGCTCGCATGACAATTGCTCGTATGGCAATTGTTCGTAGATTAAACTTCATATGCCTATTGTTCGTCATGTATAAAGTGGGCATTGGATAAATTTCGCAAGAATAAGTGTTCGTATGTGATAAAGTTCGTATGGTAAAAAGTTCGTAATGAAAATGTTCCCAATGAACATGTTTGGAGGGAAAAAGTTCGTATCGAAAAAGTTCGTATGGAAAATTGTTTTGTGGAAAAGATCGTGTAGGAAACGTTTGTATGCAACACGATTATTACCTGGGTTAGATGTGGGTTCGCCTATATTAGATTATGTTAGATTGATTAGATGAGAGTTAGATTGGGTTCGATTAGGTAAGATTAGGTTAGATTATGTTAGATTTGATTAGATTTAGTTATGTTGGGCTTGATTAGGTTAGCTTAGGTTATGTTAGGTTAGATTTGGTTAGAGTAGGTTAGAGCAAGTTATGTTAGGCTAGATTAGGTTAGATTTGGTTATGTTGGGTTAGGTTAGATTACGTTAGATCAGGTTAGATTAGGTTAGAATAGGTTGTATTAGGCTAGGTTGGGATAGGTATAATATTTTAATAGGTACATAATATGTATATATACATACATATATATATATATATATATATATATATATATATATATATATATATATATATATATACATATATACATATATATATATATATATATATATATATATATATATATATATATATATATATAAGCATATATATATATAAATATATATATATATATATATATATAAATATATATATATATATATATATATATATATATATATATATATATATAGATAGATATATATCTTGTTTGATAACCTTTTTCGCACATCTTTCCAACTCCCGGATTGTTCGTCTCTGCTCTTCATTTAGGTCGTAAAGTATTCGTCCGATATCATTCATTTATTCTTAACGCTTCGGTGTACTTTCACCATTTTCAAAAGATTATTTCAGCATTCATCTAGCTATCACAGTTCACACCAATCTGCAACAAAAAGAATAAATGGTCAGAAGTAAATCATTTTAGAGTTAAAAATCACACTTATTCTTGTCACAAACGCTTCTGGAAAAAATGCTAATCTAGGCTTACATTTCGAAAACATGTACGATTTGATAGAGCTAAGCTTTGTATAATACGATTTGATAGAGCTAAGAACATGTATAATTTGTGTGTGTGTGTGTGTGCATAAGTAAGATAAGGCAATCACGGAATATCACAGATCGTAGTTCTAAGAAGTATGATCACTGATCGCTTAAAGTTACCAATCTTTCATTGAAACATTTGTAACCGGCCAGAAAACTAAACGGGATAAAAAGTGGGCGGCCCATGATTGCGATATAAAAATACTGCTCGATGCAACGTTCGATTTACAAAAAAAAATGGTGTGCAATGACTGTCATTCACTTATTCTATGTCGTCTAGGTGGCACATGACATATATTTCGAAACGATGCATAAAGTGCTAGAACTAAATCTATTTCCAGCCCAGTGCATAAATAGAATATCACGTTTCACACGCATAGCTTGAGGAGATGGAAGTTTGAACGAACGAACCGATAATTCCACATCAAGGCTGTGAACCTCTTGAGATGCTTATGTGAGAGCCACGTCAGAAATTGATGCTGGACTCTTTCGACGCGAACGATGTGATATATCCAGTCCACACAACGGAACAGAATTCCAACACTGAACTAATGCTCGCGCTGTCAGTAGTCAGAGCCGCTAAGTTCTTCAGCTTATACGGACGTAGCCGAGTACAAAGCCTGACTTAAAATACAAAGGGATTTGATACCGTTGAAACCATGCTACGAGGATATGCTCCTCGAAAGTAAGCTTTTGATCACCAGAATTATGACGATATTTCAGATCGTGGTAACCCCTAGTGGTAACATCTAAGACTCTAAGCTAACGCCATCGAAGATATAATATGTTAAATATAAAAATATGCTGCGGAATTTTTTTGAAATACTTCCATTTCGAAGAATTTCAATATGGTTATCGGTCGGCTCTGCAGTATGTCAATACGACATTGCCCCAGCGCAATGATAGACTATCATTTGTATTATTTTACATACGATATCACGTCATCTGCGAAGCTAAAGCAACTTCCTGAGCAACTGTTCGCAAGTGTTTCAAGCAGAAAGTAAAGGATAAATGAAACAGTACTCCCATTCAGCTATGATTATATGAGATACACATGTGAGATAGGGTAGGTGGTGCATTCCACGATAGATCGACTGGTGCCTAGCACCCGCATCTCTTATATTCTAACGAAAATCACCTTATAAAGTTACTTTGGACTCCGATTCCAGCTGTGAAAGTTTTAGTGCGATACAAGCAACGGTTTATAAGTTATAACCTTGGGCACTTTTGGGAAGTTATCTTGCAGGTGCGTTTTTTATATGTTTACATTACGACCAAATATGGTGACGACATTAATCCTACGTTCTTTTACTCACTTATGCTTCAGAAACATACTTTTAGCATAATACCTTACTTTGTGCTGGTTTTGACAAATTGGCATCGTGACCTACAGTCACGTGACCTGCCGTGACATTTAGTACATTGAAAGTTACACATTTAATGACACACAAATAAAATCGATAATTTATGTGGCGAAATATAACAAAAAATATTGTTCTGATTATAAATAAATGTTTGGAGCAAGGAGAGTGCTGCATACTTTGGCCTAAATCATCGGATAGCCTGATTGCAGTTAGCATGTTCAGTGTCCACGGTCAGCATGCTATGCTCAGACATCACGCTATTAATCTAGTTGATGTGTAGTGCCCGGGGTAATGAGTTGAAGAAAATTCACAATTTTACAAATGCAGTCATGTGATTTGACATTGAGAAACTGTGTTCAGGACTTCTATATTCGGTGGGGTGGATCACATATTTAGCTCCACCTACTCGCCACAAACCTGTGGTATGGTTGAACGCGTCAACCGTACGGTGAAGGCCGCGATCCAGACGGCAGCTCTTCTAAAGCAGCCAAGGAGTAGCTACGTGCAGAAGTTCCTGCAAAGCTATCGGGTCACAGTGCACCCGGCGACCGGGATATCCCCGTGTCGTGCCATGCGTGGGCGCGAGATGTGCACCGCCATGGATGTCCTTCCACTGCAAGTAAACAAGGATCCACCCGATGGTGGCTGATAACGTTCAACACTACCAGGCCTCATACAAACTCCTGCACAACAAGCGTGCTGGGAAGCTTTCCAAGTGGGAAACCGGAGATGTAGTGCAGGCCAGGAATCACCGGACTCAAAAGTTTGCAGGAGTCAGGCCGATTCGTGTCGCGGCCCGGACAGGTCCCGTCAGCTACCGCCTGGACGACGGTCGGCGGGTGCATGCCCGGGACCTGACGGGTGCTGTAGTCGTACCGGATGAGCCACCGGATACAGTACTAGTCACGCTACCGTTGCGATGGATGCTGCGGTTTCGCACGGTTCTCCGTGTCGTGCTCGGAGTCGAGGCAGTCCAGGAGAGCCGAGTCCATCAGATCCCAGCCCTCCATACCGCGGCGAAGCGCGAGGACGGTGCGACCCCCAGAGAGGTACTCGTCTTGACTGCACCGTTCTTGTGTGTCTTGTGTGCTGACGTATGTTCATGCTGTTACCCAGGACATGTAGTCTTTTCCGAGACGAGCGGTTGTTGTGTCACTTTACCACATTGGCGCAAGGACGCCGAAAGTGTATTTTGTTTACGTTCAGGAGATGTATCATAACCTCCACAGCTCATAACCTCCACAAATTCAACACACCCGAAGCGCTCGTAAACTCCACAGGTCATAACCTCCACAGCTCACAACCTCCACAAATACGAAGCGCTCATAACCTCCACAGCTCGCAACCTCCACAAGTCCGAAGCATTCATAACCTCCACAACTTCGAAGCGCTCTTAACCTCCACAGCTCATAACCTCCACAACTGCGAAGCGCTCATAACCTCCACAGCTCACAACCTCCACAAGTCCGAAGCGCTGATAACCTCCACAGCTCATAACCTCCACAACTCCGAAGCGCTCATAACCTCCACAGCTCACAACCTCCACAGATTCAAGAACGCCATTATTTTCTAGAAGCATCACTTCAGATAGCTATCGCTAGGTAGCAGCACGGTCTAGGTATCATAACACCGGATATTGAATGAATGTCATGCGATTGAACGTTGAAGTATATATCACAATATTTATCACTAGATGGCAGGATATGTCATTGAATACGCGTTTATGGTGTGCGCGCATTGTTAGCTTTCCAGACCTCGGGAACCGGCTGTCGTCCCGTGGGAAGCTGATATGCGGCGCAGTGGCGGATGCAAAGCACGAACACACTGCTCAGACCTGTTTGTATCAAATTTCATGGCTAGCTTAAAACGTTTATTGCATGGTGATTTTCGCGCAATATTTGCATTTTTTCCGCCCGGAATATGTCGGCTAGTCATACCCTGGTGACGCCATTGATCAGCTGTCTGGGGAAGGGACGGAGAAAGCGCAGCGTCTGTGGCGCGAAAGTGGAAGGTTCGCGTCGCGAAACCGTCACGGTGTCGCTGCTGAAAATGTGCATTGACCTGCGAGAACTGGTTACCCATAGTTCAATTATATCCTGCCTCTTGTCCACCAGAGTTGCACACCAAAGTGCAGTTCGCGTGCATTACGAGTTGGCTCTCTTTTACTTGTACGGTGTCGGGATCTTTTTATCTCGCGATAGCGCTTGCTGGACGAAGTAACTGTTTTTTTTTATAGGTGAGCGACCACCAGGCTAGACCACCTTTCCGAACCCTCAAGGAAAGAATTACTCATGTATTACTCATCATGTACGATTATATTTGCGTACATCTAAAGCACCTCGGATTAATCAGTTCAGCAATGGTGAAGTTCTGCAGAATGCAGCAACGCTTTATGTCTTGTTGTTACACTTTATGCGATAAAGCGAAAAGCTCCGGGATATTTTCGTAGTAGCATTTCATTTTGTGGTTGGAAATTGGAGCTGAAGTTCAGATTTTCCTGTCTTAATTTTGTCTTGTAGTTATAGTGTCTGAACTTATGTGTGTGGTTCGGTAAGAATTTGACATAATCCAGTAACATGGCACTACACATAGGGTTATATTCCGATCATAATGTTCGATGTTTCGACTTTCATGTAGCAGGGTAATAATCGTAGACAAGTTTACGCATGTACGCCAGATAGTTTTAAACATGGTGCGACTGCCCGGGGAAAGTGTGTTCAGGGTGGATTGCAGTAAAATAGTGCGTGCACACAGTGACTCCGACACGTCATTTTAATTTGGGTTCGGCAGGACGATCCCAAAAACCTGCCTGAGTTGCAGCCTATAAAAATATGCTTAAATTCCATTATATTATCGGGTTTACATTGTCACCTATGTGGAGCCAGTTTTCATATATTACAGTGAGGCACTTAAAAAATAATAGCTTGTGTCAGTATTTCAAGAAAACAATTAAATTTACCTTTTGCTTACAAATCACACATGGTGGCCAAGAGCGGGAGCTGGCCACAGCCGTCCTGTTATTCCAACATCATTGGACACTTAAATTATACCAGAGCACTCCAGTAGAGGTTGGCATCCCGGGGAAGAGCGTCAGGACCATCACTGGGTTTGTTGAACCCTCATTGAACCATCCGTGGACAATTTTGTTCTACAAGAAGAATCAACCTAAATGCAACGTTCAAGAGGAGGGGCTGAGACAACGCCGAACCGATGTCTTTTTCATTCTAAGTTGGATTTGTTGCCTGTGGGAGGGCAATTATTGCTGCTGCCCCCCCCCATTCTGGAATCTCGAGAGCTCTCCACCTATGTCCTCCAGTATTACATTTTAAGCTTAAATGTATTCTAACATAGATGACTTAAATGAGCTAGCTATGATCCAGGTAATTTGCACGTTCGTCCGGCATCATCTTTACAACTGAAATTATATATAATCGAATTCTTGACGTGCGTGCCACGTTACATCGATTTAGAAAACGACACGTAGCTATTCAAAACACTCGTTATTATTTCGTGCCATTTGTATTGGAGCTTTCACGACGCACAGACCCATTCCAGGTTATACGGGAAATTCCTCACCTGGATGTTTAGCGGCAGCGAGAAGCGACAGAACGACACACAGCCTTTGGGTTGAAAGACCAGCGCTCTACCCATGGGCTATCTTGTCTCCTTTTCGGGTCATGTTCACTCGTATATTTCCAACATAGTCATGGCACGGCCTTGGTGAATACACACGACAGGCCACATTCGTAATGCACGTTCGCCCCGCTTCGCGGTGGTGCCTGCTTGGTGCAGCCATGGTGCCTGCTCGGTGCAGCCGTGGTGCCCGCTCGGTGCGGGCTCGGGATCGGGTGTATGTGTCGCGGGTTAGCATGTATGTGCACTGGAATAGGGAGAGGGCCGGGTCATTCGCCCCCCCCCCCCTCCACCAGTTATTTAAAAATATTTCAAAGCCGAGAATCATTTGGATATCATTCTTTGTTGACCTTCAGAAATGGGCCTGGCGCAACGTAAAAAATCGATTACAAATATTGTTAGTTATTGACGTACAAAGCGAAACGCGTCGGACGAAATCGTGTGTAAAACGTGACGATAAGGCATGCTTGGATAATTTCCAAGAAATACCTATATAACTAATGTTTATAAACTATATCAACTATGTTGGTAATTTCTAGGTGTGGTATACTCCCCATCAAACGTGCACATCAGTTATGCAAATGACTCCAAAATGCACGAAAATTAGCATTAAAAAAAGGTTCGCCTCATGTAACCTATAACGAATTGAAGAAGTGTTATAGAACATCAAACAACAGTGTTTCCTAAAACCCTCAGCCACCCTTCAAGATTAGTGTTCCTATCTTTGTAAGTTTATTGTACGACCACATTGTTTGTGCTTCTTCGCTTTCTATGTCATGCTTATCCGTCTTGAACATTTTACGAACATGTCCTAATCTGATGCTGCATTTAGCTTGCGCATTGCCTGACTAGCACCTCTCAGAAGTCTTCTGTTAGTCTGGAAGTTCGTCGTATTAACGCTTTCGCTTGCCAGCTAATTCCTTCTGTGTTTTCTAGCTCTTCCAAACAGCTACTGATCCGTTAAGAAGCAGAATGGAAAATTATAACCCTCACAAAATTAGGCAGTGTGCGTTGTATTGCAAAGTGTGTTCAAGTTTTGTGGCAGCTGACATGTGTTCACAGACTTTGTTTCGTTTCGACTGACCCCTGACGATTGCATTCCCATTCAGGAAATAAAACACCACACCGTCCGATGCGCAGTCAATTATGCAAAAAATGCAGACTTCCTAAATCTGTTACTTCGAATTTTTGTCTGTCAATTCCCACGACTTCCGAATGACCATGGAATACTCCTGAAGGTAATGATAAGAAAATACATATACACTAAATGATTGAAATAGATCCCCATCCCCCCAAAAAGATGACGGTATGCATAATCGTGATATGCCATACCATTGGTTAACATGACCTCCCAGCATGCTATGAAACAGGTCTGCCTAGGCTCAATGCGTCCACATGTATTATCCATCCCCGGCGTGTGACATATAAACTGTCCACCAAGCTGTAGATTGAGATATCTTACCAACTCAAGGGCCATCTTTAGAACCGGGCCCTCTGGATCGGCCGATCGATTTAAAAACTCCATAATTTGCAACACTGCATGGCCAGATTCTCATTTTTGGAAAGCTGTATGTTTTCAGCTTCATGTTTTCTCACCCAGAAACAGAGATCTCGGACCCAGCAGACAGCATTCATTTCCAACCTTCCCACCCACTCCTGGGGTCTCCGCCCGTGCACTGAACTGCAAACTGTACACTGATGAATGCACGAAACAGTCGGGAGGGACGGAGTAAGAGCAGGGGAAGGCTACTCTGTAGACGTCTCTGGGTACAGAAACAGAGATGGGATAACATCGACTACTATAGCAGTTATTTGCTAACGCCACTGTCATAGATCGTCTTTTATGTAGGGGATTCGAGAACTGTTTGTTGGGCGCGAGGGAGGCTCTGCTAAGCAAGCCAGAATTGTATGTTGTTAACTGTAAAGAACATACCTGGGAAATCTATCGTCCCTCTTCTCCCCGAACAACTTTGGACTTCCCAATCATAGACAGGCCTAGTCAAAGGAAAAGGTGAGACATGTGCCCCCCCTCCCAAGGTTGTGAGGGCCAATGAAGGAATATTATGAAGGTGTCAGACCGATATCATGTGTATGTCACAGCAATGATTGTGTCTGGCCCCGTGTTGGTCGGGATTTGTCACCTCTTCCCTGCTGAGTGTTTGTTTTTGTTGTTCCGACACTCATGTTCTCAAGCACCGGGTGTCGTACGTGCACCACGAGTCACCCGATGATCCCGGATGGTGCGCCCGTGCGAATCAGTTTGTGTGAACGTGCTGCATTTCATTGGTTTTGCGTAGTTTGACGTTTTGGATCCCGTGAACCAGCAAATCGCCAGTGAGAGGGAGAAATGTAGTATCCGCAAATAATTTACCCTGCTGACCATTCCCCAAACGTGTCAGCTTGGTTGGATTTGGCCAGCTGAGTCATGCCCAACTCACGAAAATCGTAGACACATGTATGTAAATTTGGTTTGCAAGGTTCTTAGAGGAGCAGAAATGGTTATGAGTTTAATTTAAGTTTTATTTAATTTAAGTCAATTTTAGCTCAGCACCACAGCCTGGGTAAGAATATGGTGACACCACTGCCATAAACTAGCAAGCCATAATCGGTGGCATATGACACCCCAAATTAAGGATAGGGGTGGGGGGTAAATCAGCTCTCTCTCTTTCTGGTGACATCGCCAATGCTTCGGGAAGCGTCATTACTCGATGTGATGGCAGGTATAGTCTGAAAAGGCTACATTCCATCACGCACAGCAAGTCATTTCTTGGCTGCAGTACCCAGCCAGTCTGACCAGGACAGTTATCACGCACAGGTCACATCGTAATGTAAGCCAGGCGAGGAATGGAGCGCAGAGCGGGCAGGCCCGAACTCAGGCGAACACGACTCGAGAGCTGCCGGCCAAACTAAAATTCATATTTGCGGAATTACACTAAAACTAAGAGAGCGCAACAAATACATAAGGTATACAATTATGCCAAAGTACCATGCGCTATCTCGTAGAAAATATGTATATGGTAGTTTATATAGTTCCCGAGATGCAAGACAGTTTGACGTCGCTCAGTATATGGTACCATTGTTTTTGCTGCGGACTGTTCGTATGGCAGACGCACGTAAGCAACTATACGCAAGCACATGTACGCATGCGCAAATGCACGTATGACATAATTACTCAAGTGCAGAAGTACGCAAAGGTACGTATGGCTAATACACATGGCAAATGTTCGTCGGCTTAATTGCGCATGTGGCAAGTGTACATAAGCAAATGGATGTACACGCAAATGAACGTACAACATATGCACGTAAACGGAAATATACGCATGACAATTGTACGCATACGCAAGTCTACGTAAGCACGAAAACACACACGCGCAAATGTACGTAAGCGCAAATGTATGTAGGCCAAAGATGCGTATATGAAAATAGGTAAGTGCAAATGTACGTGCATATGCTGAAATGTTCATGCACAGATGCCAGGGAACGTACGCATGTTCGCATGTATAAGAATACTTCGGAGTAGCTACACGTAAGCAACCGTACGTTAGATCACAGGTGTGCTCAGAATATTGTTAAGTTGGGGTTGTATTCAGAAGACCAGAGGTGTCTGTGCATTTGTTACATTTACTAAAGTGGGGTTCGTTTAGGCCTGAATCTATGGGGGTGGATTTTCCCGCCTACTGAGATCTGGAAATCTATTGGACACATATCGAAACTGGACAGCTCAATTTCGTGTAATATATACTTTAAGAATGTCGAAATGTCAAAACATTCCTAATGGAGAGGTCAGGAGGTAAAACGATTGGTGAATTGATGAAGGCTATTTGGGATTGCGTTTAAATTTTACATCGATAAAATTGTCATAGCTCGGAACAAATAGTTTTAATGATGTAAAGCACTAGATGTCCATACATGAACATGCAAAACATCCAATGGCGCAGCCAGAAGCTTGAGGAGGGGTGGGTATCATTTGTTCCTTGCAGCTGATCTTCGCAGTCAGTGCCACAAACTGGGACGTGGCTAAGGGGGTGGCTGGGTCGGTCGCCCCATCCTTGGGATTCTACGGGTCCCTGGCACGCCTCGAGGGCCGTGCTAGGGGCCCGTTCGTACTCCTCCACGCCATTGTCGTGGAGGAGACAGAAAGTTCATTCATTGATCCTGTACGTGCCAGAAAGTTATAATGTTTCGAAATCTCCAAGGTGCCGGCATTTGGCGTAGTTGTAGCATATGACACCAAACTCAGATCATGGTGTTTTTTTTTCAAGACGAACAGTATGATTTTAGGACTTGTATAGCTAACATTCTGGTATCTCCAAATTTGAAACAAGTTCAAGGTTACTGACCTGAGGACAGGTCAATTTCCGCAAAAATATTGTTGATGACCGGAAATGAATAAATAAGCTGCGAGGTGAACTCTAGGCTATATCACCCTACCAATGATATTTCCCTGTGCCTCTAACATACATAGTTCGGGAAGATGTTTTCAAACCTGATTCTGACTCGTCCTGACCCATGTTGTCTTGAAATGTTTTTGCTATGATGAGCATAAATATACTTGTTTATGTTAGGTTTTGTAAAACAGTGCCGGAGGAACACAAACTCTGCGTTTATAACCATTTCAATGGATTTAAATCGAGGTTCGTATATTGACACGATATGACCTCTGGTGACCTCACAATCGGCCAAGATAAAAATACAAGGTATGGGTCTGACCCTCTAGATCAGACTAACGGTATTCTACATTTCATCTTTGCTTGCGCAGATAAGACGTTAGTGGGGTGAGAGCTTTCAAGAAATCTGCAAATCCACGCCCCCCCCCCCGGTCCGGCGAAGGTAGATTTCCTTGTCGGCTCGACGAAAGTTAATAATAATTTCGAGAAGTGTGGCTGCTATATCGGCATAGATACTCTTAAAATGAGTTCTCAATTGACACCAATGCTAACATGCTGCTACTAACACACAGTTGCTTTTTTCTACGGTCCGCCACCCAAGATCAGGTGACCAGGAGTGCCCTCTCCCCTTACCCAACGACTGCAAGCACCTTACGTTAACACCATAAAATGAACAGTAAAGTCGCGGCACTCCCAGCTAAGAGATGGAAAACAAATAAACAAGCATACAACGCACCCAGTGTTAGAGCAATAAAACTAGCAATAAAGAATGCTGTAGGTAGTCATACCCAAAGGAGGCATATGACTGACCCTAGATCCATCCCAAAAAGAAGTTGAGGTCTAAACTATGATGTTAGTAGCTGGTTTGTGATGAGATGGTAGTGAGCACTCCTAATTTGAAGTGCATTTTTTTTTACTTAGGCTCCTCCCACAACTCCATCCAGCTAAGCATAAGCTTGTTGCTAGGTGGAATGTGGGAGGAACTATGGTTGGGTGTTTTTCAGCTTCTAGATATAGTTAAGCACACACACACATACATACACACCCACACACCCGCGCCCATGTACATACACTTACACACATACACACACATGTATGCACACACACACACACATACATACATGCATACATATATACATACATGTATACATACATACACACACACACACACACACCCATACATACACATGTATATTCCCCTGGTATCCAACAGACAGAGTGAATGCATAAGTAAGTTAGTATTTGCTCAAGAAGTATATCTTAACGTGATTTTTTTAGAACAGTCTTATATTTCATCATTCTCTTCACACAAAATGTATCTTTCCGAGGTCAAATAAGGTTAATCGCTCATTATGATCTTTATTGGTGTGATGGCGGATCTTTTTCACATTCAATCTTATGTGGACATGAACTATGTATCTATTTGATGACACCACTTCTTCTCTGGCCCCGAGAAGGTGTAATGACTTCATAGACTGTCGGCTGTAGTACCAATAATAGCCAAATCTGCCACAGTGAGCTTGAAAATGTTTACCCAGAACAATATATATATCTTAGTTATCACTTTAAAAGATAAATGATGAATCTTCATTTCTGTGAGATCAAATATACAACAATCAATGTGCTATGTGTCACGTCAGGTCTCGTGATCTCAGGTTGTAAGCTTATTTGTCCAAAATGAAATTAAATGAAACATATAATGCAGCCAACATATTTCTGTGACATTTCTTAGTTCAAAATTGTATGAGTTATTGTAGTTTTGTGTTGTAATTGTTTTCATCAAACTCAATTACAATGTTTTGTAATTGAGATATGAACGATCAAAGACACCCTTCCTGGGTGACCTCTAAAAATGCCTGAGGTTATAACTCCCAACCTGGTGCTCTGATGGAGCTCAAACTTTCACATCTGGATTCGGAGCCCAACGCAACCATATAGACTCATTTTCATTCACATATAAAACATTAGGCTGTTAAGTTTTTTGTGTCGGTCGATTTGTCGTGGAGTGACCCAGGAACCAAATCAAATGCCGGGAGTCGCCCCTAAAAAGCACGAAGATTTAAAATCAACGTATTTAAAGAACAAATATTCTGCACCACAAACATGAGACGTGAGCATTCAGCTCGCCCAATGTTATTCCACCTAGCCATGTCCTTAGCTATGCTGGACACTTCTTCATGGGTTTAGATTACATGTCCCTTGTGTCCCCCTTTGGCTCCAGACAGCGTAGCGCAATATCTTGTCGCTTCGAGAGCTGCACGGAATATCTCAGACCATTCCGACCACACTGCCGACAAGATAGCTATTTTCAGGTGATCGATGGCGCTGGGGTTCGCCCTGCATGCCATAAACTTGACATGGCCCCATAGGAGGAAATCTAGGGCTGAGTGTATTGTGAGCTTGCGGGTCGCACTCGTACTTCCTTTGCGGGAAGTGACACCAAAGCAATCTTTCAGCCAGGTCGTTGTGGTGGTGGCGCTGTCGGCTGATGGTGGTGGCGCTGTCGGCTGATGGTGGTGGCGCTGTCGGCTGTGGCTCCGTCTTGTGGTGGTGGCGTTGTGGTGGTGGCGCTGTCGGCTGATGGTGGTGGCGCTGTCGGCTGATGGTGGTGGCGCTGTCGGCTGTGGCTCCGTCTTGTGGTGGTGGCGTTGTGGTGGTGGCGCTGTCGGCTGATGGTGGTGGCGCTGTCGGCTGATGGTGGTGGCGCTGTCGGCTGATGGTGGTGGCGCTGTCGGCTGTGGCTCCGTCTTGTGGTGGTGGCGTTGTGGTGGTGGCGCTGTCGGCTGATGGTGGTGGCGCTGTCGGCTGATGGTGGTGGCGCTGTCGGCTGATGGTGGTGGCGCTGTCGGCTGATGGTGGTGGCGCTGTCGGCTGTGGCTCCGTCTTGTGGTGGTGGCGTTGTGGTGGTGGCGCTGTCGGCTGATGGTGGTGGCGCTCCGTCACGATGGGACAATTGTCTCCCGGCTGTATCTCAATATGGTTGCATCTGCCCTTCACGGACCTCCAGAACTTTGCCAAGACGCGTTGACATCGAGCGGCTTTGACCATCACCGCCGTGTCCTCGTCATTTCGGGCCAGAATGGCCTGACTATGCCACAGCTGCTGGTGGCACTCCATGCAGTGCACTTGGCACTGCGCAGCGGGGATTCTGCCACACAGTCTGGCCGCTCTGTCGACCAAAACCGGCATTTTTGACCGTCTACCGTTCCGTCGCAATGAAAATGTACCTGGTTGCTGAACCAAAGATTGTGAAAAACTGATTGTTTGCTGTTGCAGGTCCGAAGAAACCATGCGTTGTAGGGCAGACGCACCTGTGCATCAGCATCTATGAGCTTCTCATGGACAGGCCAGGGGTGGAGTTTCATATGCTTTTGGTGGGGCCGGGGTTGCACCATCTTTGCCTTCGCCCCACCAACTTCTTGCTCTCTTTGCATGGAACCCTATGGGGTGGCCCCACCAGCCAAATTGGCAATACTCATTGCCACCATGCATTGAGCCCCACGAATTGTTTTTTTAACGTATCCACCCAATGAGACGGACACTTTATACGGAACCAATGTGCCGTCAATTCTTACCAGCCTTCATGCTATGCTCTTGCTGCAACCAAGTTCTTAACTTAGTTGTCGCAGATACTTGCTGGGTTGGCGCAGAAAAGTTGCTTTCACCTCAGCCCTATTCGCCGTGGTCTGCTTTTCGGACATCGTACCATTTTTTATTCGCATATGTTTCTCTTTTTTTTTAGTCATGAGCTATTTGACTATTCATCTACATCGCTGAAGCACTGGCTATCCTAGCCGCTATCTCCATTCTAAACAGGCGCAGCACGAGAAACGTAGTAATATATACAGATTACAAATCAGCCAATTAACAACACACGCGACTGCCCACGTACAGTCGTTGATTGAATCCAGCAAAACGTGGTCCGTAGCGTAAACAACTGCTCATTCCTCTGGATTCCGGGCCACGCCAACATTCCAGGAAACTAGCAAGCAAATCGACTGGCAAAGCAAGCCTTAGCATCGACCACTTATCCCAACATGGAATATTCGGTAGACGATTACAAAGCACTCTTACAGCAACACATACATAAGCATCACCAGAACACATGGACACAACACAACTCTACATCTCACTGCTCCAACCACACCCACATCAAACCAACGCTAGGCACATGGAACACATCAAATCAATCACGACGTCAAAAGGAAGTCATCCTCACTAGACTTAGATCTGGTTGCATCAGTGCTAAGTGCAGAACTGGCGCAACTGGAGAATGGCCATTGTACAACACCTCACTGCGACACCTGCAACACCACTTTAAGCATGGGCCACATTCTGCTATACTGTAGTAGGTTTGAAGCTCAAAGACAACTGCTTGAGGCCTTCTGGCAACAAGAGGGCATCACCCTCTCGCTTTCATCACTTCTGGGTGGCAAACACCCATAAGTCCTCCAATTACTATTTAGCTGTCTGTACATCACCAAATTAGCAGGAGCATTGTCGACACATCACCACGAACACGCACTTCAACACGCTGTCCAACATGCACTGCATGCCCGCACATACACTCGTAGGAATAACGTGAATAGCCATCCACAAGTGGCATCGGACATAAATGAGCCGATTCGCCTTCCCGTTCGAAATGAATGGCTGCCGAGTGGTGCCGTCGGACGTAGATAAGCCGACTTGCTTTAAAATTAACGTAATGTAAAACGATGGCCCAGAGGTGCCATCGGATCTGAATGAGCCGATTTGCCTTGCAATCCGCAACGTAAAATGGCTAACCATAGGTACAACGGATGAGCCGAATTGCAAAACACCGTACTAACCTCACTCACAACCCTGCATGAAAGCATGGCTCTACTAACCCGCTACTAACAAATAACACGTGGCAGCCGGCGTGCTAGGCGGTGTGGACAATTACTTCCGTGTCCGCACGGTAACGACCCCTCGGTGCTCTTCGACAAGAGTAGGTTAATGCCGCAGCTCCCTGGCAAAGCCAACTTTCTTGTCACCCCACCCCACTCCAACTATAAATTGTCTTGTGGAGGAGAAAAGTAAAACTAAAATCACTGAATATTGGAGATGTCCCCCGTCCGGCCCCCGCCTTCAGCACCTTAACGTCACATAACACATAATGCAAGGCACCCTTAGCGTAAATCTACATTTGCCTAAAACTTACTAGCAAAACTCATTCGCTTTAAAGGTGGCGCAAATGACCTTTACAATCCGGCATTCATCTAAACTCACTCCCTCTTTCTCACTATTGGACTATGCTCAATATACGCTTCTGGACAGGGATTTTCGTGTCTTAACGTGCTTTCTGAACTGTTCACTACCAGGACATATTTTGTTTCAAACTAGAGCTGTACAATCTTACTATTTCCATTTGATTTGTTCGACTAAATGATGCAGAGCGTGGAGAGCAAAGCGGTCCGTTCGGCCGTTCTCCAACGTCCATCACAGAGTGACGTCACGAGTCGACATCACGTGGTACGTGAACAAATAAAGACGTACACGGATAAATAAATGGAATGAAGGAATGCACGGACTATGTTGTACACAAATAGCATGCACATACCTTCTGGCGCCCCCCTTGGGGGGGGCGGCCCCCCCCTCTTTTCTCCTCCCCCCTCGCCGCGCCGGGGTTGGTCCCCCCCCTCCCCCCCCCCTTCCCCCCCCCCCGGGGGGGGGGCTGGCCGAGGGCCCCGGAAGAGGCCGGGGGGGGCCTGCCCGGGGGCGGGCCGGGGTTTTTTGCTTTTCCTTCTTTTTTTTCTTTTTTGTTGGTTGGGGGGGGGGGGGGGGGGTTTTTTTTTTTTTTTTAAATGCAACACGAAAAGACATGTTAATATATGCATTAAACGGTACCTGAATAAAGAAACAATGAATAAGTACGTGGTGAAAAAAACAAAGTGTACATGGTGTAGCGTCCTCTCCACCAACCTTTGCTGCTGGTTGCTGGATAGCGTGGCAGAGGTTGTCTAACTTGTTGCTGACTGGAATCAGAGGTGTGAATCTGTCTGCTTGTGCCTGGACAAACTTCAGTCTCGTGTGTCTGACTGTGTAGTGCCGTGCCTACAAATGGTGACCCTGACACATGAACAATGCTGGACCAACAGCACGCCACCCAGTGGCGTACCGATGGGGGGGGGGGCACTGGGGACAGTCCCCCCCCCCACTGGGAGGTTGTGGGCCCCAAGAATTGCGCCGGTGTTCGGAAAAATTGCGCTAGGCTCCCTAAAAATCCCGCTGGGTCCCCAAAAAATCGCGGCGGGGACCTTAAAAATTGCATTGGGGCCCCAAAGTCACACAGGTGCCCCTGTAAATGACGCCAGGTGCACTCGAAACCGCACCAATGCCCTGAAAATCAATTTGGGCCACACAAATCGTTTCGGAACCCTAAAAATTACGCTGGGGCTTCAAAAAGTGGGACCGGGGTCCCTGAAAATACCGCTGGGGCTCCCAGACATTCACGCTGGGACCCCGAATAGACGCGCCGAGGCCCCTAAAAATCATGCCGAGGCATCAAAAGATCAGGCCTGGGCCCTCGGAAATCACGCTGGAGACCCAAGAAGTCTTGCCAGGGCCCCTGAAGATGACGCTGGGCCCAAAGAAGACGGACCGGGCCCCTGAAAATCACGCTGGGGCCTAAATAGGTCAGACCGAGCCCCTGAAAATCGCGCTGAGCCTGGGGGTACCAAAAAGTCACACCCGTGCCCCTGAAAATCACACTAGGGGCTGGACAGGTCGCACCGAGACTCCACAAGTCTCATCGGAACCACCCTAAAATTAAGCCGATAAAAAAAACATTCCGGACATGGGAAGTCACTCTGGGGTCCCAACAATTGCTCCCAAATCCCACAAGACGTGTTGGGCCCCCATAGCGTGTCGAGGCCACTGAACCAGGGATCCAAACAATTGACGACGGGGCCAAAAAATCGACTTAGACCCAAAAAAGTCGCGTCGCTATCCTTGACAATCACACTCGGGGCCAAAAAGGTCACACCGGAGACCCACAAGCCTCAGCTGGCTTCCCAAAAATCAATTCCTACCCGGAATATCACTCTGCGGCCGCACAAATTGCATCAAAGACCCCAGAAAAACGCGTGGGGAATCGAAAAAAAAACTTACTGGGGCACCGAAGTAACAAAATGCACCAGGATCCCCAAGAATTGTACCCGGACCGAAAAGTGTGGTGCCTCTTTGTCTCTCTCTCTCTCTCTCTCTACGTATATATATATATATATATATATATATATATATATATATATATATATATATATAAATATAGAGACAGAGAGACAGAGAGAGAGAGAGAGAGAGAGAGAGAGAGAGAGAGAGAGAGAGAGAGAGAGAGAGAGAGAGAGAGAGAGAGAGAGAGAGAGAGAGAGAGAGAGAGAGAGGGCTAAAAATGAACTCGACCCAAATATATCACAATGGAACTCCATCGAATCGCCCAGAATCTTAGAGGTGGTGTAACGATCTCAGTCTGTTCGCTGAGAGCGTAGAGCGTCGTTCAGTATGCAGATGGCACACACATTTTTGTTACCAGAACCAAACTCGCATCTAAATTGTCGTTGCCGAGTTGGAACACATCCTGGCCTACCTTGACATTTGATTCTGCAGAAACCGTCTGAAAGCATATAGCGTATGGCCTTTGATAGCCAACACAATTTCCGCGATCTTTCCAACTTCACGGTAACGTTTCGCGACCAAAATTTACTCTCCTGTTCGGAAGTAAAAAAAAAAACTAGAACCTATTTTTGATCGGACCCTCAGCTGGGACTCGCCAGTTTCTAACATTGCCAGACGATGTTTCGGAACTTTGGCCGGTCTGTCGCATTTCAGAGACTACCTGCCAACATCTGTCATATGGGTGCTCGTCAATGCCTTGATCCTCTCTCAGATCCGGTATCGCATTTTGGTGTACGGTGATAGCACTCAAAAGAATTTGTCTCGGATTAAAAAAAACTATAAAGCAGAAATTATCTTCGGACGTACTACATTTTACCATGTCACGGACCTGTTAGAGCACCTTGGCTCGATGAGCGCGGGTAACTTAGTCTCATACCACGCTGTATGTATGTCTCATATCACGCTGTGCCTGCTTCACAAGGTGTGCCGTCTGCAGGAGCCGGCTTCGTTAGCCGGTATCATTACCACAGTAACCGAGCACCGTGACCGCCACGCCCGTCAGGACCGGGACCTGTACGTCCCCAGATTGCGGACGGAGATGGGCAGGCACCAATTTTTTATCTCGATGTCCTGCCCTGTATAACGAGCTGCCGCACGAGCTGAAGCGACTGCCAGTTTCTCTGTTCAATCGCCGCCTTAGGCAGCATATGTACGTGTGACTGAACTGACTACTCTGATCGTACTTATGCTTGTCATGCTTGCCGACATCAGATCGCACCTGCCGACTCTTTCCGTGCCGTTGGTATTAACAATTTTTATAGGTTTTCATGTGCGCCTGTGACAGCCCATATTTACTGATGACCTATATTTTATAATTCGACATTAGGCTGCAATAGTCACGAGCCTATTGTGGATGGCCTGCACATACGTGTTTGTCTTTGTCTTTGTCTTCCGGTCACGTCTGGCGGATGTGTTCGAAACATTCCAACGGTGACGTGCCGAACATATTTCTGAGAAGAGATGCTAGCCAGTCCAGAACGCCAAGCAAGGACAGCTCAGCCCGAGCGAATCGAATCTACACAGCAGCTCTGTGGCTTCCGAGATCCGACGTTCTGCGGACTGTCCTACTGCGCTGACGTAGTAATGCCAGTGGATGCTTCAGCTAGAGCGGCGTAGAAGAAGTTTGGTGAAGCTACACTTTCTTCGGTAATATTATTATGCATGCATGTGCCCGGTGCGCTGTGCATTTTGGATGCATGTCCATCTCCCGTTTACATCGCAAGCTTCCGAATACGATGCGATTAGGAAAACTTGCAAAAGTATTGTCATTGTAAACTGGCTTCTCACATGCCGAAACATACGAAGAGCTTAACAATATTTCCGTAGGTTTTCCTAGTCGCATCGTATTCGGAACTTTCGCTACTCATCCGACAGAGGGCATGATAATGAGATGAAATGTGAAATCTGGGGAACTGGAATATCTGGAATATCTGGAATATCTCGAACAGCTTGAATATCTGGAATATCAGGAATATCTGCGCAATAGCGGCGTTGCGACGAAGGAGGGGGTGCGTGTCACAGACAACCCATGCAGTGAACAGTAAGATGTCAGCTGGTAGCTTGTGCCGCTGTGACGTGTGGCTGTTCCAGTCGAATGATCACACCCGTGGGCGTTCCGAAACGCCAACCTTTGGCAGCAGAGGACAGATCGGCTTTAAGTCGATCTTTTGATGCAATGTTTATAGCGTTGCCCGTCGCCTTCCAAGGAAGTGGGGAGAATGGTCGCAGAGCGGGTTATCACCTCGCTTCCGTGCGCTCCTGATCACGTACTACCGGCAACGCGCCTCGCTACAATTCGTCTCGACAAGGTGTCTTGCGTTCTCCGTTTCTATAGTGAACCGGGAACTGCCTGGGGGCTTAGCATCCCATCCAAACCCTAACCTTAGGCTGAGACCCCAGACCATCGCCGTCATGCTCGTTGTACGATTTGTCCAGTAGCAATCAGGACCTCAAACGCCACAAAAAAAACACACTTGGCGTTTGACTTAAGACTGCCATAACGTAGGCTAGCAGGATTCATTGATTGATCGTTGCGGCCTAAAAGCGTCCTGACATCGACTAAAAAAGCACTGCTCTTCAAATGTGGTACGCTTCTTCAGTTCATTCGGCGCAGAGCTCCAGAAGCTGCGACTAACGTACCGCCGCATTTGCGGTATGTGGGCTTGTGTGTCGTGGTGCATTCAATTATACATATTCAGTGTTCAGAAGAACGTTCGTTGTAACCATATACCGAATTAAAATATTTAGAACTGAATTGAATGTACGCGTTTCCAATGACAGTCATTGCAATGTGAGCTCAAAAGTGCATGTTTGCACTGATCTCATATGATCAGAACGTCCTTCAGACCTGCTAGAAGTATGGTTGAGCATTTGAGCTCATTAGAAAAAACCGCATATAGCGCTGACCTAGTTGCCTAAGGCATTTATGCTATTTATTGTATTTATTATTTTGCACACAATACGATTATGTCCATGACCGCGTTTTTTCAATGCTGACGTGCTCTTTAATGCCAGAGTATAGCCATTATAATTTTGGCCAGTAGGGATAATATTCTAGATGTAATAACAATATCAAAACCTTTCGCATTTCTGCACTATTCAATTTTTAACATTAATAAATTCAATCCGAGTTCTTGCTGGGGTGGCGTTTTGAACCAGGGTCCTATTGCTAAGCAGAGCTTGCTGCGTGAACCCTGGCCCTACCACCCGATCCATAAATTCCAGTTCAACGGCAGAATTTTGACCGAAAGTTTAACGTGTCGTCAATGCATCGACACGGCCGCCAGGTAGCTCGTCCCCGGCCTTATCGGGCTAGCTGCCAACTGATCCTCCCAGCCGGGGGGCCAAATGCGAGCTCGTGAAGCGACTCGAACCCTGTGTTGCCAGGGCAGGGGAGACTAGTGCAGGCCAGCTGTATAACCAACTGAGCTACCGGGGCGGCAATATGGAACGCTTGTTAATTAATAACTACTCTCTTCATATAAATTGCTCGCATTGCAAATATGCATAAACGCATAAGAGCATACAAATTTGAATGTAAGGATATGAGTGCAATTTTAATGTTACATTTGAACGCGCAAGTCCACATACGGTGATTTGCTTAGACAACAGTTGATCGTTATATTAATTGTTCTGAATAGGTGCACAAATGGCAATACATTTATTTTGGCGAAAACGGCCACCCCCGACGAAATTATATCCACTGTTCTTGTCTTCTAATACCTTGTGATCTTTGAGTATTTTCGGGAAGCAACTGCATGTGGCTAAAATTGATCGGATTCACCATATTTTGCTTGCATTTAGCTAATATGCTATCGATTTCGGAATTTCCAAACGGGATATATCCGGTTTTCGGATGTCCGATTTTCGGTCGCCAATTACTACACCCAGTGCCGCCGTCGAGCACACCGGCACATCACCACCGTCCGCACGCCGTCAACAAATTGTCCAGTCACCAGCCGACGACGCCAGGAGGCTGACCAGGGGGGGGGCAGGGTGTCACGTCGGCGCCGTTCACTTATTCAGGCCGGGGGTAGAGACGTCGATGGGTACCCCGTCACCGCCGGTGTCTGGAGACCGCCTGATTGGTGCTGCTGAAGTCAGGCGGCGTCTGGGTGTGCAGGACACGCTGCCTGACACGGTTCGAAGAAGTGCCGCGCATTAGACTTGGTCACCGCAGACGGAGCACCATACGGTAGCACCCGACGGCTATGGGTCAGATGTATGTCGTGATGAGTTTAATTTTGCATTCCAATTTAGCCCGAGTCGTGGCGGAGGTCATCCATGCTTTTTACAAAAATTGCCGCGACTAAGCAGTGTAAGCGACTATAAATTGCTACATTTTTTCCATTGTTCCGTCACTCGACATATCCGGTGAAAATGCTTAGCTCCAGGTCATAGCATGCTACTGGCCGAAGCCGGGTCATATTCTGGAGGTTAGGATGCTCGACCACTTGCTATTTTCGTATTCAGACGTATCTGTCTTTATACCTATTCGCCAGAACAAGAAATGTCACGGTGGGGTGCACCATGTGATCTAGCGTACACGGGCTCACTGCAGGTCAAGGTCCTCAACATGCGTTTTTGGCCGGATTTACAGTTCAATGCAACATTTAAGCTGCCACCAGGATCTTTCATAAAAGCTATGATTGAAGTATCACTAAAGCAACACGCAACATTACAATGGGGCAAACGCAGCTGCCAGTCGGTGGCCGGACACGCAATACAGACGACTTTGGGGAAATCTTATCACCTCAATATTGATGTCATATAAAATATTCACGCATTCTTCACGTCTCGTCCGGGCCTATCAACGTCTTTCCACCTTTTCGTTGGCTCTCGTAGATTTTAGGATGCAGGAGGGGCACTCATTCAAAATATCGAGTTCGATAACTGTCCTTTCGTGAGCAACCTCACGAACATGTTATCAAACCGTTTTTTTTTCAGTGTAGTTACATATGCTGGTGAATGGTGAGACACAAATGGCTGATTTCCAGATTGACGATCATACGGAGACTGAGGCGTTCTTGTTTGAATCATTTTAGCATCTATTTGGGTGACAACCCACGTCTACGCCTTGGTTTAAGGATGTCGCTGTTACCATCAACATGTGACAGCCTGGTAGTGTCTGATATTGAGGTGGCAACCCCCGCCTACGCCTTGGTTTAAGGTATCACTGTTACCATCAATATGTGACAGACTGGTAGTGTCTGATGTCTGTAGGCGACAGCCTGCAGGACACCTGTTCACCTCTGTGTTTATGTATGTGCCAAGAGCCCATCTGTTTTTGAGCAAGCACACCAATACAAATCGATGGCTGTTATGAGTGAATACACTAGCGCAATCACTATGAGTGCGATGACTAACAGTGTTTCTTGCCGTCCGTTGTTGGAGCGTAACATGTGACAAAAACAGCAGTCCTAGCAGCTCCCATGCATTTGTCCCCACCCTGGGCGAAGTTCTAAAAGAGCATTTCGGAGAACACCTGGATGACACGCCCTCCCTCTCCCCACTGTTGCCAAACATAAAAACATATAGTCATCTGAAACATTAATATAGAGATATAGAGATAACATATCTCACGAATAGAGATATTCGTGCACCTTGACCTAGATCTCGGAAAGGCATACGACATTAGCTCCCTTTTTTCCCACCCCAGCACGTCGAACCAGCTAGCATTTGCTGCCGTAGCCTCGTCCCTTCTCTGGGCCAATGCATTTCTGCAGACACTCAACTTATCCGCACAGCTGGGCTGTTATTGGTTCATGTGATATGAAGCTCATGAATTCTGCTCGAAGCCTAGTGATATTAAGAATACTTATTTTGACTTAGATGCATGTGATACATAGCTACCGGCACCCTGAAGCATAGTGGTACAAAACTCAAGCTAACTTCATCCATTTTCGACTGCAAATCGAACAATCCTATGCAACTGGAGATAGAGGGCGCCAAATATATTGGTGTCGCTACATGGTGCCTGATTATCGCAGGGGGCGCCAAATATATTGGTGTCGCTACATGGTGCCTGATTATCGTAGAGGGCGCCAACTATATTCGTGTCGCTACATGGCGCCTGATTACCAAAGAGGGCATAAAGTCATAAAGTCATAAAGTCATGATGTGTTAAGGCTTAATAAGAGCCACAGGGGCCCATCTGGGTTAAGCCTATCTAGAAAAGGTACTAGAAATGTACATACGCTCACCCCAATAAATCCCTTATCTCAAGTTCCTAGGGAGCTATATATACCAGCCTATCTAGCACCATTCACTTGCTATTGCATAACACACTCAACACCAATTGGTCCGTAATTGTCCCACCAATCCATTAACTCAGTTTGACTCGAACTTCTCCAAATCCTGCAACGGGTTAATTTGTGGAAAGCTGACACAACTGAATCACGCCCTGAGGCCGTCACGTGTTTCGCCGGCGGCACGAGCCCAGTGTGATGGCTGCGAGAGCTTCATGCGACGCATGGTGGGGCAGCCCTCTTATCGACATGGTGGGGCAGCCCTCTCATCGACACGGAGCATGTGGCCACGTCGCCGCTCCAAACGGCACCATTACATTTACAGATCCAACTCCGAGACGGAATGTCGGCACTCGTCGACTCCCCAGCGCTCCGCGGAATCACCCGTCGTCAACCAGCCCATCAATCTCGAACGTGTTTGGATGCTTGTCGAACTTGTTCTTCAGGTCCTGTTTGGCTATGAATAGAAATGATCAAGCACAACTTCTGGATGGCTTAGCGGCATGCCTGCAGCGTGTTAGCTCCCTAAGATATGGAACGACATCGATTACTATGGATAAAGAGCAGTTGGGGTGTTGACAAACTTTCTCTGGACTGTTTCGAAGGAGTGTGTGCACATCAAAGCTCTTACGGACATGACGGATGAATTGCTGTCTATTGACATGCCCTTCGCAGGAGCGTGGCGCTGAATTCATTCGTCGTCGCCTTCCTATTCCAGTGTTGGGATACGGCATAGGCCGCAAAGACCTTCGTCTGGAGCTAGGCAAGAGGAAAGTGTACATACATTTGCGCTTACCAAATAGATCGAAACAAAGGTAACGCTGCAGGCGCTACTTTTGCTTCGATTTGCTTCGTCACAACTGATGACTGAGTAAAAAGAAATAAAACTTTAAAAATGATGGATGAATGGAGTTTGGAGCATATTTGGAGCCATAACTCCAATTATGCAATACGAGTTTGACAAATAGTGTACCCGCCCAAAGATGACTAAAAAGACTCAGAGTGCATCCTCTTCGCTTCACAGTATCTCCCTCGACATGCTGAAACCGAAGCCTCTAATACCCTGCTTCATGCCAAATTTGTTTTCAATGAACTCGATTGGTCACATTCACGTGTTTCTAAGTCTCAGACCCTATAGACATCAATAAAAAAAATGCACTCAAGCGCCAGATTAGTGAAACCCGCTTGATCTTCAGCTTCCTATAAGATATCTTCATTTATGTATGCCATATTTCCACCAGTGATAGTCAGCCAACAGGGCAACGGCTACAGCATAGCTAAGCAATACAGTTACAGCCATAGCATGCACATACAATACAACTACAACATTGCTAGCTAACACAGTTACAGCCTACAGATAGCTAGTCAATACAACTACAGCTTCAACATAGCTAGACAACATAGCTACAGCTACATTATAGCTAGACAAAACAGCTACAGCTACATCATAGCTAGCCAATACAGCTACAGCTACAGCATACTGAGACAATACAACTATAGTGTATTTGTTTTACAGTGTATATGTAGCCAATACAGCGACAGCATAACATGCATCAACTTCGCTAGACATACAGCATGGCTAGACAATGCAACTGCAGCTACAACATGGCTAGACACAATGCAGCTACAGCTACATCATAGCTAGACAAAACAGCTACAGCTGCAGCTACAGCTACAACACAATATAGCTCATAGCTCGCCCACGAAATGCCTCGGGCTTCACCACGCCAAAACAAGTAAATTATCGCATTTCTGTACGGGTTTCTCACCAGATTTGGTTCCTGGGCGAATTGGATGGAACGGATTGGCGGATTCGATTATGATCGAGTTTTAACAGTACGGATCGTACCCGGCATGTCTTTTTCAGCGATCCTTCGTCGAGTGCAATGCCAGGAGTGGTGTGTTGCCACCTCTGGTCGTCCCATTGTGCGGTGAATGCCGTGACCAGACCCACCTGACCGGTGCAGTTCGCCCGGACTGGAAGCTGCCGTATGTCCGCAGCATAACCAACTTGTTCAATTATTTGCGTGCACAAAATGTCCACAACAGGTGCCTTGCGATGTCTTGATGTTGTAAAATACAACTGCATTTCAGTCCGTCGCTTATAGTGTTCGAACTGACGTTGCTGAGCTTGCATGTCCTAACACCACCTAGCACCTGCATTGGTGTTCGAACACTCAAGCCTTATAGTGTTCGAACTGCCGTTGCTGAGCTTGCATGTCCTAACACCACCTAGCACCGGCATTGGTGTTCGAACACTCAAGCCTTATAGTGTTCGAACTGCCGTTGCTGAGCTTGCATGTCCTAACACCACCTAGCACCGGCATTGCCTTATAGTGTTCGAACTGCCGTTGCTGAGCTTGCATGTCCTAACACCACCTAGCTGAGCTTGCATGTCCTAACACCACCTAGCACCGGCATTGCCTTATAGTGTTCGAACTGCCGTTGCTGAGCTTGCATGTCCTAACGCCACCTAGCACCGGCATTGCCTTATAGTGTTCGAACTGCCGTTGCTGAGCTTGCATGTCCTAACACCACCTAGCACCGGCATTGCCTTATAGTGTTCGAACTGCCGTTGCTGAGCTTGCATGTCCTAACACCACCTAGCACCGGCATGGCCAGCGTCGCGTTCTCACAAGAAAGGTATTCTGTCCCTAATTGTCCTACTCAAAGGTTTGTTTGTTACATGATATGCACCCACACAGAGACGCACCCGACAAATTGTACAGCGTTTTTCTGCATCGATGCAAACGTTCTCGCACAGCCATACTCGCACCACGGTAATTCAAACATATTAGTGACATTCCTCGGTACCGCAAACAACAACATAGCTTTTCAACCGAATACGTGACGTCACCATACTGCCAGAGCTACCATTAGTTAATGTGCCATTCTGCTCAGTTTTTGGAACAGATCTTCCCATTTTTCAATAAACGTGTTTTCTCTCATTTGGATCATGCAGGTGTACCTCTCAATCTCAATTTCAAAGTATTTCTGCGCGTAATTACTAATGCGTCGCTTAGTTATTAGTGAACACAGCTGTTTTAGATGCCCAAATATATGGTCACGAGCGGAAAATTTTTGTGCATTCCTTTATCTAAATCACTGTATCATCCAGATATGCAAGTTCAACACGAGTTCTCAAACCTTCGGAAGTAAGATTGTGAATGAAAAATGTATATCCTTAAATACACAGTGGTAAACTTTAAAAAAAACAAAAAAACAATGAAGCTATGTTATTTCCGTAACCCTTGCGCCTAGATGTCCATGAGTTTCGTGGCTCGAAGCATGTTTAACCTCCATCAGCATCGCTCCCCTCAAAGCATCTCAAAGCATATACGTTCTTTTCGTGCCATGTTCATGATGAAAAAGTGCTCTTGCCCGACGATTTAGCTTTGGTGCTCAGGAATGAAGCACGTTGACTGAACCAAGACTCATCAGCTCCTGAGACAGGCTGCCTCCCTACGCTACAGCCCATCAAACGCTGTACTGAACCAAGACTGATCAGCCCCTGAGACAAGCTCCCTCCCCACGCCACAACCTATCAAACGTTATGCGCCGGATACCACCCGTGAAAACAGCGGCCGACAAGCGGACCAAGAAAATACGCTTCTCCGGCGCCAGGCACCGTGTCTATAGGAGATTGCCGGTTTCGGCGCGGCACAAATGCCGGCACCCTGGCAAAGCCTTCTCGTCATCCATCCCACACCCGAGCTACAAATTATCTTGCGGAGAATTAAAATAAATATAAAAGCACAAAACATCCGGGAGATGTTTCTCGCCCAGCTCCCGCCTTCAGCACCTTAACGTCACATACACTATAGCGTAAGACTCCTTTAACGCAAATGTGCATCTGCCTTGGACTTGCTTATATAACCCACTCGCTGTATAGGCGGCGCAAATAACCCAAATTATCTTGCGGATAATTAAAATAAATATAAAAGCACAAAACTTCCGGGAGATGTTTCCCGCCCGGCTCCCGCCTTCAGCACCTTAACGTCACATACACTATAGCGTAAGACTCCTTTAACGTAAATGTGTATCTGCCTTAGACTTGCTTATAAAACCCACTCGCTGTATTGGCGGCGTAAATAACCTCTATGGTCCGGGACGCCTCTAAACTCCCCCCACACTTCGGCGCGGCTCGATCGTTACCGCACCTCAGACGGCCTTTCGTCGACCTCATCCTGCCCCATCCACGATCGTGCCGCCCTACCCGCGCCATGGCTGATCGTTACCGCACCTCAGCCGGCCTCCCGACCAACCTCACCCGGCCCCTTCCACGATCGTGCCGCCCTACCCGCGCCATGGGCGAATGTGTACTCTTCAACCCGAATAGCATGCACATCCACTGCCTGGATATTTCCGCCTGCTGCCTTGGGAGGAGAGTGCTGTACAAAACGATCTTTATATGTGATTGTATTATATATGTGACTTCACAGCTTCACATAGCTGCATCAGAAATTGCAGGTGGATATTGTTGGTGTTTTACGGCAATAAACAATGATACAAACTCGACCGTATCTGCACTGGCCACTGATGTAATCTAACCTTACCAACCACTCACCGGGAAGCTTCAGTTCTTCAGCATGACTGTCACCAAAAGTTTGGCGAGCTGTCAATGCACCAAGATGTCCCGAGTGGCCGATGTCCACGCCGCCTGGCCACCAGACGAACTTGCTGGCCAGAGTATTGAGCGCTGTGTGGGACTCGAACCGACGCCCGACCACGGTCGGTTTACAACTGCATCGTTTTATCTCGTAGCTATCAGTGACATCTCTAGTGGTTTCTCCCAGAGTCAGGCAGATCGACATAGCAAAAATACCTGGCTGTTCGTCACAAGCCTAACATAATGGTAGCGTATCTGCTACCTCGGATCAATCGATTGCCTTTCAGGGCAGGACAACAGTAACTTGCGTCAAAGTTGGCTGTGGATAACTTGCCGTACATTGAATTGTTCGCAGTAGAACAGCGAAATTAACAAGGACATAGAGAGGCAGAGAGACAGAAAGACAGAGACAGTACAACTTTACTTCACATATTATTGTCAGTCCATTATTTGGCAGCATGGAGTGAATAACTAACAAATCGGTTCAACTAGAATCCCTTGCACCTCCATTGAAACTTCATGTGGATGCACCCTGCAAGAAACTAATTTGGAGTCCAACTAGGTTAGATAGTGTTAGAATAACCTTCGACCTTTTACTCATAATAACTGAAAGATAAATGAGTCCAGATTGAACTGTTCAATTTGGACTCATTTATCTTTCAGTTATTATGAGTAAAAGGTCGAAGGTTATTCTGACAATATTATTAACAATGCTCAGTGCAGTGCTGTATAATCTTCAATCTTAGGTTAGATAGTGGGCACTTAATTAAATTTACAAGCGGTAGAGTTTCCGAGAATACAGCTGATGTGAAACGTTCCCCTGACATTAGTCAAGTTAAATTACTTATGCTGATTTTGAGCAAAATTGCCGATGACAGGACTAGGCTAGAGATGTTTGCAACATGAAATGTCAAATCATTTGGACAGGCTAATTACGGTAAAAAAAACAAACTCCACTATAATTACTTATGAGAAATGTTTCAAAGCAAGCCCTCAAAGATCGAGTCTCAACTCAGTGGTTTGGCATTGCCTAGTAAGACACGTATCACACGGGCCATCAACAACTATGCAAAACGACAGAGCATGGCTGGGGGACGCTTCTTGCTGGTCGCGACGAGGGACGAATGCAATGGCAGGACGAAGAGGGCGACCGCTTCCCCCTCCTCCTTCTTTAGCGCCCCGAAAGGCTTTAGCATTTCTTTCTTTAGCACCCCTTATTTGCAGGATTTCTTCAGCACCCCGATGGGGATGAGGAATTCAGGTGGAAATGACACCCTTCCGTGAAGGTCGAGTGCATCCCCACCCCTACTCAACGGAATTTTTTTTAGTCGAAGACAATCATAGCTGACAGCCCTCTTAATAGAAAAGGCGCCCCAGGCTAGGCTGCACTCAATCCGACCCCGCTCCCTTCGCCCTCAACAAAATGTTCAGTCGAAGGCACCCTCCGAGTGGAAAGGTGCCCCTCAAAATGTCGCCCCCGCCCTGTATCGAAGTCATCTTTCCGTCAGTGGTTGCGATGGCGACAAAGCCGCTTGGGTTGGCACCCGTTTCCTCAGCATGAAAGCGCCAAATCTCGTCCGGGCACATTCGGCCACTCTTGCCAGCGCATGGGAATGCTTCGTGGCCCCCCACCCCCACCCCCACCGCGACCCCCTCCTAGGGTTCCGAAACGAAGCGTCCTTGCGAAGCGAGGGAAGCCGAACGTATTGCCCGTGGCGGAATCTGGCGGTTGGTGCCCGACTGAATCCCTGCATGGGTCGACTGAATCTCTACTGGGTCGACTGAATCCCTACTGCGTCGACTGAATCCCTGCCTGGGTCGACTGAATCCATATCTGGGCTGACTGAATCCCTGCCTGGGTCTATTTGGTTTACTTTCCCTACTTGGTTCACTTTCCAAGTCAGTTCAAAATCCGATACTAACAAAAATCAACAATATTCAACTTAATGTGCAACCTATAGCAGAACAAACAAATGATCAATCTCAAACATTTCATAGTCCAGTGTCTGTTAGTGTCTAAATTACCACTCAAACAACGTATCCATATGCCATAATCAAAGTCATAGGGCACGGCTTCACACGGGTGAAGCTTGTGACCTCGTAATCGCACTGCTCCAAGCCACCAATTACATGTGTAAAAATGGTTGTCATTTATTGGTTTCAGGGCTTGATGGCCACGGCGCAATCGAAAACTAAAACAAACCCATTTGTGGTTAATTTGTGCCTAAGTAACTCTTGAAAGGTTAATGGCCTATGTGAGCGTGTTCATTTTGTCAGCTGCCAAACACATAGAACATTGCACATTTATGGACGATATGCGATGATAATCTACGAAAATCTGAGAATGTTCCTTCTTATAACCTCAAAGAAATGTACCTTGACACGAATTGGCACAACAATGCACTTGCAAAGGTTGTGAGAAGGGTGCCTCACTGGCTATGCGTAATATGAGACAAAAAGAGTTGATATCAACGAGTATAAAAGAGCATAACGAGCATAACGAAACACAGAGACAGAGACAAAGAGACAGAAACAAATAGACAGAGACAAAGAGACAGAGACAAAGAGACAGAGACAAAGAGACAGAGACAAAGGGACAGAGACAAAGAGACAGAGACAAAGAGACAGAGACAAAGAGACAAAGAGACAAAGAGACAGAGACAAAGAGACAGAGACAAAGAGACAGAGACAAAGAGACAGAGACAAAGAGACAGAGACAAAGAGACAGAGACAAAGAGACAGAGACAAAGAGACAGAGACAAAGAGACAGAGACAAAGAGACAGGACAACAGAGACAAAGAGACAGAGACAAAGAGACAGAGACAAAGAGACAGAGACAAAGAGACAGAGACAAAGAGACAGAGACAAAGAGACAGAGACAAAGAGACAGAGACAGACAAAGAGACAGAGACAAAGAGACAGAGACAAAGAGACGAGAAAAGACAGAGACAAAGAGACAGAGACAAAGAGACAGAGACAAAGAGACAGAGACAAAGAGACAGAGACAAAGAGACAGAGACAAAGAGACAGAGACAAAGAGACAGAGACAAAGAGACAGAGACAAAGAGACAGAGACAAAGAGACAGAGACAAAGAGACAGAGACAAAGACAAAGAGACAGAGACAAAGAGACAGAGACAAAGAGACAGAGACAAAGAGACAGAGACAAAGAGACAGAGACAAAGAGACAGAGACAAAGAGACAGAGACAAAGAGACAGAGACAAAGAGACAGA
>JAOTOM010004205.1:65000-180000 GCA_034440615.1 Ashinkailepas kermadecensis
TGGCTGGCTCACTAGGAACGTTGGCTGTGACACTCCACACCAAAAGTTACTGGTAGGCTACGCCGTTTTACAGTTATGCGTTGCGTGACAGTCTACCAGCCTCACCACCGGTCAGCGTCCGAGCCATAGGAATTCGCGTGTGTGGTCGTCACGCGACCATTTGCCCTGCAGCCATGCAGTGGTAAACACGGGTCTTCGCTGTTCTCGCCTTGCATTCCTCTGAGGGGGAACAACATTGGCAGTTCAACGAGCAGGCTACTGGACTTCTGTCGATAAGCAACAATTGATAGTTGCGGATTTCTGACTCCAGCAACACAGAATGAGCGGGAAAGGTTGGAAAAAGCTCAGTTGCAAAGATGTAGCGAAAGGAAATGGGAGGTTTATGATGTCAATAAAGCATTCTCTGGCCCCAAAATACTAATAGAATGTCCAACATTTATACGTTTTAGAAATGTAGTTCGAACTCTTGCTGGGGTGGCTTTATGGACCAGGATCCAATTGCTAAAAAGAGCTGGTTGCGTGAACCCTGGCCATAATTTCATGAATTGCAGTTTTACAGTCTAAATTTGGCAAAGCGCTTCACGTGCCGTCAATACACCTACACGGCGACCCCGGCAGCTCGCTCTCGACCTTATCGTGCTAATTGCCAACTGACCCTCCCAGCCGGGGACTAAAAGCGAGCGCGCGAAGCGACTCGAACCTAGGATTGCCAGGGACGCGGAGACGGGTGCAGGACAGCGCTTTAGCCAACTAAGCTGCCGAGGCGGGAAGCCACAGGGAGGCACTTGCTTGCTTAATTCAGATTGATTGACAAGTCAATTTGTTACTTGATTAAATTGCATCTACTTCATTGAGTGCATCTACTACAATCACATGTTTTAGTGCGTAAGGAATATGTTGCATGATATCATATTATTTATTGCATATGTTGTGCACTGTACAACAAGCGACATATTCAGAATTCCATGGGGATAGAATATTTCGTCACGCGGATACCATCCGACTATTTTACCATACAAAGATTTTACTTTATATTGCTTCAGAACGACAAGTAACCGAAGGATCTGTCATTCTTGGTGTGAAGCCACCGTTAATTATTTGAAGACTGAGCAGGATTTAATATCATAGTCTATGTTAAATTGCAGCATCAGGAGCATCAATAACGCCCCATTGGGTCAATGAAATACGCTTTCCAGCACAGCGTTTCCAGCTTTTGAAAAATATCCGGATCAAGGACCAACTAATTTGCACCAACCTGATTCATTTACCAGATTAAATGGGTTCAACGGTGTGGTGTGTGTGTGGTGTGTGGATGTGGTGATGTGTGGATGTGTGCGTGTGTGTGTGTGTGTGTGTGCGTTTTTTTTATTTTAACCACCTTCTATGCTTTTGTTTCCTACCCGGTTTCGTCTCTTGGTAAAATGCACGTGTTGGCGCCGGTACACTGCATCACAACACTGCAGTGGCTTTTATATCCTGCACGAACATCAACTACTTGGAAAAGGTCACCACATTGCACTCATCAATGCATTGAGTCACAGTTCACATCGAACAACCAACGAAGAACAGGACGTTGAATGCAAATTTACACATTGATAAAGGGAGGCCTCCAATTAGCTCGATGTCATACGATTAGAAAACAAATTGGTTAACATGCACGGAAATAGCGAACGATATTTTCTGCATGTAATAGTATAACAATAAACATAGAATGAACGTCATATGTGGTATTGCATGTAAGATTCCAATGTTGGTTGATAAATGTGCAACGATTCGATGATGGACCTTTCTCAAAAAGAACGAACCAATGAAAGTAGATGTTCAGTTCGTAAACCTGAATCAGTGGAATGCTAGGATTGTGGCCTGACTGTCTACTTTGATGTCTGATTTCCCTTCAGAAAGGTGCCACACCGAAGCGTTGGGTATTTATAAAGTAACATTTGGAGATAAAATGAAACACTACATATAACAACCATTCTATACGGGTCCAAATTGTCTCACTACTGAACAATACTACAATAGGGTGACGACGGATTCATGGACCACCACCGAAGCACGGCGGGATTTTCCGAATATGGAAACCGACACCGTTGAGAAAGTCCACCATTGTTCTAAGCCATCCGAGTATAGTGAGAGCGGCTAAAGACTATGAAGTATTCTGCTGAAAGGTAAGTGACGTGACAAAGAGGCATACCGACCAGAAAAACGCCATGATGATTCATAATGGGCAGTTTTCAATCACACACTGTTTTTTTTTGTTCCACTCCAATGGAAACTCAGGCAGCCCTCCATGCCAGCTTTATATACCACTAAACGGTGCTCGGAAAATAATTGTGATGTCAAGTTCTAAAAAAGAACACTTCGCACGAGACAGAAGGTCGAGTGCAAAACAGGTTTTAGAACGAGACGATAAAATTAAATCTACAGCACAAGTTTAGTATGATATTTATCATACTATCAGATGCTTAACTTCAATAAATGGGCTACATAGGCAACCTAACACTGCACTGTTTAGGCTCTTAATTACAAAAGCCATGAAACATACAAATAGCATGCAGGAATGAATGACATATTGCGAAATGTAATTAAAAACGTAATATATGTAAAACGACCTAATGGATGATGCCGAGCGAGAGCGCAGAATATCAATTTTCCACACTGTGTTGTGCATTCTACAAACAGGCCACGTAACACGCAATTATATTTTGACGGTATGAGAAAGGAAATTTTGCGCATTTCATTATCCAGCCAATGTAGCTCACAGATAATAGTCCGCCCGATACATATCCTTTGTTGTCAATACCGTCTTTGAGCTGGCGTAATTCTAGGGCCTCGGTCTGACCTGCTGCGTGAAAACATTCGAAGACGCAGCGAGTTAGCTTTCCATCCTTATAGTTGCGGCGTGCGGTACAATAATTTTACCACAAGAAGTACACAAAATCAGCTAAGCCGTATGTGGTTTACAGTATATTAAACCATGAATGATTTATATATCATGTTTAAACCAATCGCCTCCTGCTCGTGATTAATATATAATGCTCCACTCACGATCGGTATATTAGTTGTCTCCCATGCCGGCTTTCATATGAGTTTTATGTAATTTCCAATTTAACCGTCCGTGCAGTTGTGGGGGATGAATAGCAAATGGACATGAAAGTGCTATGGACATGAAAGCAAATGCACATGAAAGACATGAAGTGCTGACATGACTACATGTCAGCACTTAGGCACTGTATAATATAAAGGTTATTGCACTCTAGCTTTGTATAATATAGGCCATTGCACGGTAAGATTAACACCAACCGTGATATTAATACATTCTGTTAAACCACGGTTTTGCAAACCTACGCGACCCAATAGTAATCGTACTTTCTGGCATGGGATAAGCCAATTTTATTCTACACCCAAAGAAGCAGACATGCACTTTGACCAACATGCTAAAGACGTTCCTTTCCGTTCCGTGGATTGCCGAAGCGAAACATGGGATTAGCATTTTGCTCATCCAAGTCAACTGGGCTAAATTGTTACCCTCTCACCAGTTGATTTCAGAATCCCATCGGTGTGCTCGTTAACATTTGCGGTCAGAAACGTACAGTAAGACACAAATCATTATCATACGTGGATGACAATACATCATGTGCGAGATACTATTGCAACAAATTGTTGTAACCTGTGGAATCGTGAACATCACATTCCCTGCATTGTTACTTGAGCAGAGGCGCAGCCAAGCAGGGGCCGGGGGTCCACCTCCCAGCCTAAGAATCCAAACATACACGAGATCAATCGATATATTTTGGCATTTTTCGCGACGCAAAACCCAAAGTTTTCGCCGCACTTCGCCCGCCGAAAGTTTTTTTCCCCCTAAATCTTTAGCGGAGGAAAAGTGCCATCTGCTAGAGATTGCTACGTTAAAGAAGGAATTACGTTAATCCGGCTTATGTGACATCCGGTTATATCAACTAGTCAAGAAAGGAGAGACGCCGTCAAACAAGAAACATGGCGTAGAGAGACGATACACGCATGGCATACAGGTACATGTGCAGACATACATACATACAGACACTCATAACAATGGAAGGACATTTGGAGGGTGGACAGCTTCACAGCCTACGGAGAGGCTCCACTGCCCACCTGCGACCTGGATGGCGAAGCGGAGGCCTGTCACCCAGAGCGAGTCGTGGGATTCAGGCCCGACCTTGTATGTGTAGGTGTATGTTTTAAGTTAAAGCTTGGAAACCCCTAAAAAGGGGAAAACCAAGCTGATGGAAAACCCGTAGGTAAAAAGCCAAGCGCAATTTAAAAGGAAATCCGTCCGTATTAGCCAAATTGGATCGGATCCTGTCTACCTAGTGTGAGATAACCTATATGTATGTGTTTTGCGACGTCGGAGAGGAAGATATGTGGAGCGGAGTCATACAGCCAGTACGGAGTGTGGCGCTTGTCTTATAACTTTTAACTTCACATCAGGCTAGCTTGGATCAGGAAAATGCAACGGAGGCTTTATATCAGTTGGTGTCCTGTAGGAAGCGGAAGAGTAACTCGAGGAGTGCCGGGTGGTCATTCCCGAGGAGAGCTCGAAGCGAAAGTTGTGAATGGATCTTGGTGAAATACTGGATGATATAGCGACAGTGAGGAGCGTATGCTGGACAGTCGAGTAAGATATGGGTGACAGTAAGGCGTACGTGACATGTGCTACAAAGTGGAAGGCGGTGAGGTCTATGAAAAATATAATCGTGTGTCAATTTTGTGTGTCCCAGGCGAAGTCTGGCGAGTGCCACCTCGTTCAGACGAGTGTGCTGGTTGGAGGAGGGCCAGCTGGAGAGTGTGGGCTTGATATCGTGTAGGTGTGTGGTGTTATGTGACCAGCAGTCCTGAATATAATTTGTAAATAAATTATTAGTGAGGGATAGAAGATCCCCTGGGGGCACCGGAGCTCTATTGTTGGCGGGGAGGTCGATCGCCGCGCGGGCGAGACCGTCAACCCTTTCATTTCCCGGGATACCCCTATGTCCGGGGATCCTGAGCAGGGTGAGCTGAAGGTGTGCGTGGTTGTCATTGTATAGGTGTCGGATGGCGTGGAGCGTGGGGTGCGTGGTGTTGTGTAGTGCCGCGAGGGCGTCCACGGAGGATCGTGAGTCAGTGCATATTGTAGTAGGGGTAGTGATGTGTTGCACAGTGATGTGTTGGAGGCAGGTGAATATGGCGACTAGTTCTGCTGTGTATACCAAATGGTGAAGTGTTAATTTGGTTTGACCAGTGTCTGGCCCACCGCACCAGGCGGCTCCCGTACCATTGCTGGTACATACAATGCAGGTACACTGGACATCGAAAATACATCGATAAAGTCATAAATCATAGGGAGAACATCGAACATTAATCAAAATGCATACACCATGTTCTCCTGCATCGGAAAGTAGGTACAATTTGATCATTTTTTTTTTATAGTTCACCATGGCTTCGAAATTGCGTACTTCGGTTCGGGACTACTCCCGGTAACGTGTAATTTACGCAAATAGCGTAGAATGCATTGTGACGCATCATGCATATAGCGCATTATGCATGTGTACACACTTACGCATATGCATAATATACGCGAACGCAAATATGTAATATTACTTGAACGTTGGTGTCCCAAATTTTTCCTTCCAGTACCAACCGAAATCTTCTGTCCATCCAAATTCGTTGAAATCTTTTGGTGTTATTTTTGATCGTGGGCATTGTGGATCAACAAATAAACATGACAAGCACATCTTGAACAAACGTCCTCATGGGCTCAATTCATTTCGCTGTATTACTTCCTCATCATTCATCAACAATCGTCATGCGCCTTTGCGACTGTACGCATACTTAGTTCTTCCCATAATAGAATATGGCTCGGCAGTTTACGCTTGGGCCAGTACCTCCGCCTTGGGCATTTTCGACACCATTCAAAATACATTTTGTCCGTATCGCACTCGGTGCAATGACCGAGTTGTCCAATCATTTCTTGAGAAGGTGAAGCAGGAGTTCCACCATTAGTTATCCGTCGCCTGCAACATACACTCGGTACGCCTCCAGAATTCAAGTTCAAGATCACCACGCCAAATACACGTCCTTGCAAGTTATCCAAAATTTACACCACGATTATTCAGGTCCAGCCGAAAAACGAACCGGCCTTACCATAACTTCACGGGTGAAGTCATTTTCTACATAATTTCATTGCACGACTCTACACATTACAGCTCTTCCTCCACCAACTACACCACCATGGCCGATGGCAGAAGGGCACATTTTTTATCTGACCACCACTCCAAATTCACAGCTGTATCCAGAATATGACAATCACAATCATCACCAATTTCGTTCTCGCTATCGCCATGCTCCTTTTGTTTTTTTCCGCCGGTTCTAAAGATGCCAACCTAACAGGAAATGCCATTGTTTCGGGAACACACAAAAACAACATCGTTTATCAGACGGATCCTGAATTTTCATCGCTGAATTACATGCTATCATCATTGCCACACTTAATACTCGCAATAATTTCCATTGTCACTCCATGTGCAGCGTCGTCGTTTGCTCCGACTACAAATCTGTTCGTCAATCACTTTCTTCACTTTCTTGTTCGTACCATTGCTATATTTTCATTTATGAACGCTTGAAACACTTTATCTCACGGGCGTGAAGGTCCGTTTCCTGCGGGTGTCCAATCACTGACATCGGAGGAAACGAAGAAGCCGACAAATTAGCAACATAATCATTCCAGCTGCCAACTATCACAGAAATTCCACAGCACTTTGAAGCCATCCAATCATCAATACAACAAAACATTAACAGCCGACATCACCACACGGTGGCAGGCTGGCCAAACTCACACGCACACACACACACACACAAAACATTGGACCTTTTTGGAACAAAAAATGGACTCAGACCACAAACCATACAAAATTACGACTCATAAAGCCGATCGTTGGTCCGTGAATATTATCTTTTCAAATCAACTGGCATGATGAAAATGTCCTATCGCAGCTCTGCATGCATCGAACATATTTTTCTTACACATCGATTTCTTTATACCTCTTCACCTCGGTCTGCATGCCTATCATGCAACACCCAGCTTACATTCACACATATGTTCCTACACTGTCAGCCCTCGAAAAAAAAGCACTGATCGAAATTTGCCATACACACAAATTCCCTTTTTATCTGCCCGCTTTGTTGGAGGACAATCACCCATCTCTCATCAAACTACTTTTCATTTTTATCCTCAGCACAAACCTGTTCAAAGATTCATAAACTGAATTATACAGCAAAGCATTCTTTGTCTGTTTTTCATTCACGGCACGAAATGGCCTGAGGAGGCCGAAGTGAAAAGCCAACTAACCAACTAATTTAAGAAAGCTCAAACTGGCGGGAGACGCCTGCAACAGGCTGCGGCTGACACGATGGCGGGAGGCTAGCTGACTGGCCGTGTGGCGGGACCAGTCGGTGGCGGGTATTTGCGGCGGGAGACGCCGGCAACAGGCTGCCGCCGACACGATGGCGGGAGGCTAGCTGACTGGCCGTGTGGCGGGAGATGAGTGGAGCTGACACGACGGCGGGAGGCCGGCTGCCGGGCCGTGTGGCGGGAGATGAGTGGAGCTGACACGACGGCGGGAGGCCGGCTGCCGGGCCGTGTGGCGGGAGATGAGTGGGGCTGACACGATGGCGGGAGGCCGGCTGCCGAGCCGTGTGGCGGGAGATGAGTGGGGCTGACACGATGGCGGGAGGCCAGCTGTCGGGCCGTGTGGCGGGAGATAAGTGCGGCTGACACGATGGCGGAAGACCAGGTGCCGCTGACACGGCGTGACAAGTGACAACGTTCTGCTGATCATACCCGCTCCTTGCTGGTTACCGCGGGCAAAGTGTTGGTCTGAGAACTTCCCTGCGACAGACGGGGCTCCAGAGAACCAGAGCCCCGACCTCACGCAGGTGTCGAACAGCATCGAGTTGAGAGGCGAACTGTGTCCAGCCAGTAGCCCGGCGGCGGCGCACCAAGAAGGGGCATGGGGGGGGGGAGCGCCACACACGACGAACACATGGGCTCTTGTGAGGCACTGCCGACAGTTCCGCGTTGATATAAATTCCAATTCCTTACTTACACCGACGTTCCGACATGTCCTGCCCAGTGTGCTGGATCGGTAACTTCCCAGACACAAAGACGAACCGGAGATCATTTTGTAAAGTCTTACAGACATATCTGTGGCAAGGAGTCCCGAGAGGTATTCAAATATCTCAAAATGAAGGTCAGGAATTTCACATTGAGATTCAGGATGCCTTCAGTGATTTCCAGGACCTCTAATGAGCTTCAGAACCCTCCGCAAAGCATGGGCCCGACACCGAGATCGGTTGCGCGTGGGTTCACGGTGGCTTTGCACTGAGCCCTCTCGGACACGTGAGGGCATTACAGGCGAGATCTCGACTCGACTGTGCTTTTTGGCTTATTCACATGCAATTCCACGAAATATTTGCACTCGGGGATGAGCTTAAGCAAATATTTGACAATATTTGAGCACGACCGTGACCGGGCGACACCCAGGGCTGTCCATGGGACTATCGTAGGGTCCCAAGAAGAGAGAGAGAGAAAGGAGATAATTTCCATGAGACCTAGGCTTCCATTAAATACACCCAGATAATCGGGATGCATATGGATATCCGTCCAAATACCATGAACTTACCGCGGACCGGTAGAGCCATTTGATGTCAGCAATAGCCCCGCTTAGCTGAAGGATATATGTCAGTGTCGAAATCCCTACCGACTACTGCCTGCCTGTCGCCGGTCACGCCACGTCAATCTTGTAACTGAGCCGTAGGTTTACCAGACGTGTCATCAGTTATGAACTACGGTCCTACCAGACTTGTGCTCGACTCGAGTTGAATCGAGAATCGACTCATGAATCAATCGTTTTTGGATGAGTCGTGAGTTGAATCGATTCTTTTCCAAAAAACATATCTTGAGTCGCGAGTTGAATCATATCTTTTTTTAATGAGTTGAATCACGAGTCAATCATTTGAATCACAAAGAGTCATTTGAGTCTTGCGACCCAAATGCAAGTTATGAACAAATGATATAAAGCATGTATCTTTGTAAATAGTATGCCATGACACAAGGTAGGGAGTAAAAACACAGTATAATTATTAATGCTTGGCATTACAATTGTCAACTTACTAGCTGCCAGTGAGTAAAGAATGAAGTGTACTTAAGTTATTTACCAAAAACGGGTAACAATAACTACAACAAAAAAAGTATTAATGCTAAGCTTGGTATTCACAATCAGTATCATGCATGAGTCAATTCTAGTGCCAGAAACACAATACAGAAATGGGATGTGATTGTGAAAAATAATAGGGAACTGAAACGGCCATGCACTTTTTTTTTGGAACAGGCATTTGCACTGAATAAATTGCGTCGGTTTGTGTGACAAATAACAAATCAAGTTACCTTTGCAAGAAGGTAGATCAAAATTTTCCTTCAAGCCTGCATGACGTCATTCGAAGTTTAAAAAAAAAATATGGTAGAAATTTGGTTGCAGAACTTTTCTCAAATCATACGCAATGGTCACTTTAATTTACTTCCTAGCAAATATATTTGTATTCCGCTCACCAGGTGAGTTATAATCTTTTCCCATTCTTTCCAGTGAGCATTTGTTCCAACACATTTTATTCTCATGCATAGACAAGGTCGGATTTGTGCATTGTAATCCGGCGTTTGGAGAGGAATATTTTGTAGTCATCCAGTATGGAGAATATGTTTATTCAAACCTTATGCATGGTAACTCAACTTGCACCCATTTCAGTGAATTTTGAGCACTTTTCCTTGATCACAGCAGTTCGTTGTCAAAAGTTAATAACTTAGGAACTTCAACTTCCAGCTGAAAAACAACAAATAATATTCTGGAAGGGATAATGTTCAGGATCCCCAAAATCTAGGTCAGCCTATTTTTCCAAACATTTACCTACCTACCTACATTGACATAGAGCAGTTGTTGAAAACAGTTTTTCCAGGCCAGCTAGACCCAGGGCATGATGCATTCTTCCTTGGTGAGTCTTGCATGGATTGTTGATGATACATGCATAATTGAACATTTATATACAACACCATTGTGATCTAGGAATGCCCTCCTGAAACTTGCAACTCAACTGAAACTCTCCTGCCAATGGGGAGAAGCTATGGAGCACTTAGCGCCCCCTTGACTGTACTTTCTTCCGCTCTTGAACGAGTGTGATAACTTGAACATGTAAAATGGATGGTAGAGGGAGCCTACCAATATCAGGAACAAGCCCTTTATTTTGGAGGCACTTGATGGTGAGCCTGCCAGAAATGGCACATTGTTGAGCAGGACCATTATTACTGGGTCATTTAGGATACCCTTTGATGAAGCTAAAGAATAGGTCTTTCAATTAGCATACGTCAAAGTACCCTATATTGCCATAAAATATGCAAGATAGCATAGAGAAAGTCTGTAAAATTGGGTGTAAACCAATGGTGAAGGGAAACCTTCAAGCCTGCTACCAAACAACTTCGTGGGGGCAATAGACCAACGCAATCATATTCTGTGCAGATACCTATTGCAGTGCAGAACCTGGGTGCCATGTTGCAGTTCGGTGACGTGTGTCAGGTATGTGATTCAGGTTGTGTGTCATCATGCTGATGTGGATTGAGGTATTATGCACTCATTGCTTTGCATATGCATTGACAACCATTCATCTCGTTAATCTGTTTGAGTCAATTACTTTATGCACATGCACGTTCATTTATCTGTATATTTATCCTATATATCAACCATTACAGTGCATGACGAATGATAAATAATGTGAGGTGAAAACAAAGTTATAGCAAAAATAATATATCCAACAGATGTTTCGATGTTGGAGCATCTTCGTTAGTGTGAATAAATACTGATTCCCTTCCTTAATTAGACAGATGAAGATGAGTTGACATCAAACTGTCTGTCAAATAAATTATTTTTGCTATAACTTTGTTTTCACCTCACATTATATATATATATATATATATATATATATATATATATATATATATATATATATAATATTATATTTTATGATATGTATATATTATATGTTTATATATATATATATATATATATATATATATATATATATATATATATATATATATTATGTCTATATATATATATAAATAGTGGGTGAGCAGTGCACACAAAATCATATGGCTTATGAGTCCGATACCATTAAGTCGGATCTGAATCGATTCAAATTTATGTTTGAGTCGTGAGTTGAATCGGATCTCTGTAGCTCTGAGTCTGAATCGAGTCGAATCAAATAATTTTGACCTGCTGTGAATCATGAGTTGAATCGGATCTCAAGATCTATGAGTCAAATGTGAGCCGATTACAAAAATTTGAGTCGAGCACAAGTCTGGGTCCTACGTTCCAGGTATACCCAAGCGTAAATTAAAGAGACATAGGTTTCACCAGAGCGTGTCATCAGTTATGAACTGCGGTCCTACGTTCCAGCTATCCATGTGTAAATTTCCATTGGTGTACAGTGAATCTCCAGTGAGGCGGAGGAGAGGGCAATCCAGCTGTCTGGAGACGCTTCCAGCACGACTCAGGTAGGGCATCACACTGCGTCTCCTTAACTCCATACCGTGAGGCCCTGACAGCCTTTGGAACTGGATGGGATATCGTCAGCTTCAGCGCTACAAAGCCAATCAATCGCTACGGTGTTTCTGTAAGATGTTTGCAGAGGCGCACCCAGCTCTTCTGAAGGGCGGACCGGGATGCGCGAAACGACGTGGATTTTTGCAGTGTGGAGGGTAAGGCTGATGTTTGTTTTCAGATTTAACAAAAAAAAGTTGGGCTGGTGCCGGCTGGGAGTGGTCTTCATTTTCAGAAATCAGCCCGTCCAACAGCAGGCAGATCCGAACCCACACACCCCGAGTTTGATCCTTGTTGTCAGGTGTGTAGGTGTGTCGGGTGTGTAGGTGTGTCAGGTGTGTAGGTGTGTCGGGTGTGTAGGTGTATCAGGTGTGTAGGTATGTCAGGTGTGTAGGTGTCTGGATGTGTAGGTATTCCGGGTGTGTATGTGTGTCAGGTGTGTAGGTGTGTCAGGTATGTAGGTGTGTCAGGTATGTAGGTGTGTCAGGTGTGTAGGTGTGTCAGGTGTGTAGGTGTGTCGGGTGTGTAGGTGTGTCGGGTGTGTAGGTGTGGCAGGTGTGTAGGTGTGTCGGGTGTGTAGGTGTATCAGGTATGTAGGTATGTCAGGTGTGTAGGTGTCTGGGTGTGTAGGTATTCCGAGTGTGTAGGTGTGTCAGGTGTGTAGGTGGGTCAGGTATGTAGGTGTGTCAGGTGTGTAGGTGTGTCGGGTGTGTAGGTGTGTCAGGTATGTAGGTGTGTCGGGTGTGTAGGTGTGTCGGGTGTGTAGGTGTGTCAGGTATGTAGGTGTGTCAGGTGTGTAGGTGTGTCGGGTGTGTAGGTGTGTAGGTGTGTCAGGTGTGTAGGTGTGTCGGGTGTGTAGGTGTGCCGTGTGTGTAGGTGTGTCAGGTATGTAGGTGTGTAGGTGTGTCGGGTGTGTAGGTGTGTCAGGTATGTAGGTGTGTAGGTGTGTCGGGTGTGTAGGTGTGTCAGGTATGTAGGTGTGTAGGTGTGTCAGGTGTGTAGGTGTGTCAGGTGTGTAGGTGTGTCGGGTGTGTAGGTGTGTCAGGTATGTAGGTGTGTCGGGTGTGTAGGTGTGTAGGTGTGTCGGGTGTGTAGGTGTGTCGGGTGTGTAGGTGTGTCAGGTATGTAGGTATGTCAGGTGTGTAGGTGTGTCGGGTGTGTAGGTGTGTAGGTGTGTCAGGTGTGTAGGTGTGTCGGGTGTGTAGGTGTGTCGGGTGTGTAGGTGTGTCAGGTATGTAGGTGTGTAGGTGTGTCGGGTGTGTAGGTGTGTCAGGTATGTAGGTGTGTAGGTGTGTCAGGTGTGTAGGTGTGTCAGGTGTGTAGGTGTGTCAGGTGTGTAGGTGTGTCAGGTGTGTAGGTGTGTAGGTGTGTCGGGTGTGTCGGGTGTGTAGGTGTGTCGGGTGTGTAGGTGTGCCAGGTGTGTATGTGTGTAGGTGTGTCAGGTGTGTGGTGTGTCGGGTGTGTAGGTGTGTCGGGTGTGTAGGTGTGTCGGGTGTGTATGTTCCGGAGGACAGGAGATGCCGACCGCCAGCGGATGTGCCCGCTGCCGTCCGGTGCGCTGGCGGGTGTGTGTCTGGATCCGGCGAGGCCGGGGCCGGGCTCACGGCTCGGCCACCGGTGGAGTGCTGTGGCCGTGCTGTGGAGACGAGCACCAACACCGGCCGGCAGCCACCCACTCAGCGCTGCATACGCTGCCGCCCTTGGCGCCGATCGATGCTGATCAGATTGCCTCCCTTCGGACTTCCCAAGTGCCCCCCCCCGCCCCCTCCAGACCTTCCAGGTCGGCATCAGGCGTGCAGAGTGTTGCCGGCAGGGGGTCCGCGTCTAACCCTGCCTCATCGCGCCCACCGGCATGGCCACTTTCGGTCAGCGTCGGGATTGCCAGGCAGCATTTCGGTAATATCTGGATCACCTTGGGGGCTTATAAATACGCTAACCATCCCCGGCGATTGCTCAGCAGTTCGGGGCGAAACCTCGGGCTGCTGGCCAATTTATTCGCGGCTTATGTGTGAAACTACCAAAGCGAAGGAGCGGGAGGCTCACGCATCAGTCAGCCGTCCCCTCACCGACTTCGAATAGCTATTTAATTTTGGAAACTGTTCAACATGGATCTCCAAAATATACCCTGAATGTGGCTGAAGTTCACACGAATCCGTTGACATCCTGCCTAGCGTTCTGAGTGGATTGGCTGGGGGTCAGGTGAGGTCAGACCATGGTGGTTCACACCAGGCGGCACCGGTGTCTGTAAATGTCTGAAAATAACTGCCTCGAACTTCACGATGCGTGCTGAATTATATTTGAAGATGACAAATATTCCAGAAAATATTTTCAGCCAAGAATATACTCGAAATAAATAACCTGAATTGACCTTCAACACGTGGCCCGGGGAACTACATAGTCTGAGAGCATCTAAGAACATGAAATACCAACCATCTTCACACGTAGCTGCAGTAAAGCAGAAGATGGAAAAAAGACCAAAAGTGCCTTGTTACCATCTAGATCGCCGGCCCGACATGCTCACTAATATAACCCCTCTCCGCTCTCAAAGCACCTTGCTCATACGCTCGTGGAGACCATGTGTGGTCTCCAAATGATGACCACGACTGTTCGGCTTATCTGGTTATCTGGAGTTTCAAATTGTAGTTCAGCGTTGGACTTCGGAGAAAGTTCTCTCTGGGGACGCCTAGACAGCACAGAACGTTGTTACAGTAGCTCGCATATTCTTTTTCCTTCTTCCTCCTTAGCTTAGTTTGAGTAGAATACGTGGAATGGGTATCCGATATGTTAAAGCAAACGGCTTGCATGGGCCGACCCCAAAATCAGACTAAATATCCACTAGCTCGTATCTCAGCAAATAGTCCTAGATGTATGTTGCGAGTATTAGCACGCATTTGGGTGCTGAAGGAAAATATTGCTAACCTTTTGTTCAAAGCACGTTGAACAAAAGGTCGCTTTCCAAGATGCAATACGCTATGTTGCACTGCAAAGGAAAGAGATGTGAAAGCCACAAATTATTCAAAAGTAACTCAAGCTACAACTACTACAACTACACAACAACTACAACTAACTAACTAACTAACTAACTAACAACTACTACTACAACTACACAACAACAACTACTAAAACTAACAACTAACTATAACAACTACAACTCTCAGGGGTCATTAAATTATGGCCTGTTGTCGGACGCCACAAAGCTACATGCGAAAGACACTGCGCTGATATCCACCAAGGAAAACGTATTATTTCAGTTATATGGACAGTGAGAGCCACGTGAAGGCCTCACGCAATTACGAATGTTGCCAAGATGTGATTCAACTACTTTATATTCATGACCGTGCACACCTAATGTTACATTGTGTATTGGTTTCGCATTGACAGGATGCAAGAGTTTTACGGATAATATACAACCTGAATTTTTTCGACATTCTTGTCCTCTCTTTTAAAGGAGCTTGTTGCTCTTTGGATATTCAGAGACTGAATGCCAGAGTCGTGATGACCATTATCATGATAATCAGACATTTGTGTTGCATGTCAACGGCAGAATTTTGATTGCTGTTCCGCCGGCAATACCAAAAATATACCAGTCTTCACCCTTGTTGAGAATTGGACGGCTTCTGAGTCAGTCGAATAATATATGACGTCATATGTGTTCAGAATGTGCAGCCTGGATATTTCCTGTAATCAAATTGATTAAGGTTCATTGTCCAAGTTGATTGGGAGTCAGCTTCCCAGTGAATTCCGATCAAGTCGCTTTACCAATGGCTTCCGGTCATATGTCCGGGTCTGTCGCTGATGGTGGCGCACGACCACGAAGCGCCCTGCGCAGAAGTCATTCACAAGAGTGAGGCGTGATAGTGTTCACGAAGGAAATGCGGAGCTTGGTTACTTGATCCACATGATTTACAAACACACCCGGATTAAGTTTTTTTTAAAGACTGCTGACTCCATATATTGATGACATGCTCGGAGTGTGCGGCTCCAGCCCACGACGAAGCCGAAATGCACTGCCACTTTACTTGGCTCAAGTAAGCGGGCAGAGAGCGCGGATTTGTCTTCCCAGGTGAGTGAGTACTTCCACTAGAACTAGTAAAATAACTCCTGCTAACAGGTTGCAAGACCAACCTGCTGGCTTGTGTTTGCATCGCTCCAACTGCGGGCACTCATGTCCGGTGCTTGCCAGGGAAACCTTGGCGGAACTGCATGTTAAAGTTAAGGTCAGGGTGTCGCTCCCTGCTCAGTGAAACATGACGCTACTTGTGCACTGCATAAAAAGTGATGTTATGTTGAACCCTGATGCATGACATAATCGTCTCTGAGGGCTGATGCAATATATCTCAATGAGTTAGTCGTAAAAATAAAACTCCCAGAGATGTATGTTTGCAAGGCATTTTACAGTAAATCGCTAGCTTAAATTATGTGCATTTCCATTGACATGGAATATTCATCGCAATAGCCTGCCGAATGCCGGAAGGCATTCGGCCGTTCCTGGTTACGTCCTCTTTTCAGATTGTACAGAAAGAATGCCACGTGATGTTTCACAATGTACTTTTGTTGCACAATGAATGGATCATGGCTGTCAGGCTTGCCAGCTTAGAGCCAGCAGCTTAATCGTTTATATGAGCACATCAGTTCCAGATGATCTAAACAAAATGTATGTGCTCCACTTCTTTCGAACCGATGCAGCTTTCCAATGCTTATAAAGGTGGACAAATTGGCCAGATGTTTATTAACACAACATTATTGTTCTGCAGTCTTGCACGTATTAATATAGGGACGCAAATGTGATTTTCTCAAGGAGGCACACACTTTTAAGAGTTCTCCTCGGCGGACGGGGCCTTCTCAACTGCCGTTGGGATTTTTCGACCATTGCATTATTGAGCAGCAGACTGGTACATTACTTTTTTTTCGATACTGAGAACTGGCAGGCGGCGGCGGATTCAATCAGATTTGTCTGTTGACATAACCGTCGCGACATATTTTGGATAGAGGAGATGAGAGGATTTTTACATCCATTCTTTTTGTGAAACGCCATAGGCGTCAGCTAAATCTCACGAAGGTTCAGGGCATTTCCCCACGGTGGCGACACCCATGGTTGTTAAGTGGGAGAGCGCTACGCTTTTTTGTTTTGAAAGAAATCTTGTCTCAGCTTTATCAGCGTCAGCTTTACCGCCACTTTGCCAGCATATTCATTGTTCTCGTTCATTTGAGCTGAAGCGGTATAACATTGAAATGAAGCCAAGTGTAATGAATAGCACAACACAATTAATCGAATCAAATTTCATGTTGTTCATCTCGAAGTTACCGATGACGTCACAAGTCAGTTCAAGTAAAAAGCTTCGATATCTCTGCAACGAATGCTTAGCTCTTAGAAAATGTGTCCTACCACAGTCCACATGCACGCACACTCATATAAAAGGAGCAATAACTATCTTTTGCACTTCCACATACATGCGGTCGAGTCAGGCCAGGGTTCAATGAGGTCATATTCGATTACTGTGCATTTATATTTATCTGCTGCACTCGGAGCATGCATTTTCAGTCAAGTTACGTCCAAGATACGAAAATCGTCGTGGCCTTCTAGCTTTTTGTCATAGCGGCTTATTTCGGCCATCGTAGCGAACAAACGTCTTACTCCCATGGGGGTCTTGTGTGCAAAGGCGGCGCAAATGGCCTTTATGGTCCGGCACGCCTAAAAAATCACTCTCGGGGATCTTGTCCCGCTTTACCCGAATATAATTTTCACTGCATCGACAAATGAAGCAAATGTTGGTCAGCATTGCACGTTCTGTGTACATGCATTCCATAATTGCACAAAACCATAACACATATTTGTAGTGAGCACCATGCTTCAGAGACCTTCCAGGTCATTCAAATGCGAATGCAAGTGAAATACGAAATGGGTGCGCCGCACAGCTGGGACGACGCAGCCAATGTTACGGGCGAGGGTCCAGTGTAGCCTATCCTGCATGCTCGTGTTTTATTTCGAGCGAGGGCGAATCCCTACTCAATCTACTGCCGTGTATCTGCGACAGAAGTTCACGTCAACGGGGGGGGTCAGGGCCAGCCCGGCCGGACCGATGCGTGGTCCAAGCCGCAATACATCGTTCGTCGGGGGGCTTCGCGTCTTTGTTTTGTCATCTAGTTAGAGGTGTTCTTTTGATCCATGATTTTGCCAATTTTATCCCAATAGCCTCAATAAAGCTTCAGCTGTGTTTAAAGCCAGATGTTTGCAGCGGTTTTTCCGTTGACGGCCGGCTTTCAATAGCGTTCCACAGTGCAGTAGGTACAGCATTTCAAGTTCTCATTTTTTTCCCACTCGAGAGCCAGGTCCGCACTCTGGCCTTACTGCTTTGCATAAATGTAACTTGGTGAATGTTCCATATTCGAAGTAACCTTACCTCAGCGAAAGCTTGACGCGAAATCAAAAACAGTCATGCTTCAAGGCGCGTGACTGTAACAACCACTCAGGGTGGTGCGCCCATGACTGATAGGCCCGTCGATTCGGCCGCACTGTGCGCTTATCACTTGACATCGATCGTGCGGCGCCCACAGGCGTCCCTTGCTGGTATTTTGTACCTACGATGCAATCTTTTGTCGGCAAAAATGTTCACACTTCGAGCACAAACATCATGTTGCTTAGATTTGCTGGTTCTAGTCAACAGCGATTAACCTCCAATTAACCCCCGCACCAAATTCCCTCAGCTCATGAGACCATGAAAAACTAAAACCAAGACCGGCGGACACAGGCGACATCACCCGACAAAGCACACAACGCCGGAGCGATGTGCGTGCCGACACTTACCTGGACACGCTGGGCACGCTGGGGCACGCTGGGGTGCGGCTGGGTAACGCTGGGCACGCTGGGGCACGCTGGGGGACGCTGGAGCCCGGCTGGGGCGCGGCTGAGTGGTCGGCGGTCTGCCCCGACAGGTGTGTCCGCCGGCCGTTGCCCGACGCAGCTGGGTTGGTGGGCCGGATGGTGGTCAGGCGCCGCCGACCCCCGCCGACGGCTGTGAGTGGTCGAGCTGTGCAGACCCGGGCAGGCGTACCAGCACTGGCCGGCCGGAGCAGCACCGGAACGGCCGGCTGGTGGGGAGGAGGCCGGGCAGGCGTGCCAGCACTGGCCGGTCGGAGCAGCGCCGGGACGGCCGGCTGGTGGGGAGGAGGCCGGGCAGGCGTACCAGCACTGGCCGGCCGGAGCAGCACCGGAACGGCCGGCTGGTGGGGAGGAGGCCGGGCAGGCGTGCCAGCACTGGCCGGTCGGAGCAGCGCCGGGACGGCCGGCTGGTGGGGAGGAGGCCGGGGAGGCGTGACAGCACCGGAACGGCCGGCTGGTGGGGAGGAGGTCGGGGAGGCGTGACAGCACCGGAACAGCCGGCTGGTGGGGAGGAGGTCGGGGAGGCGTGACAGCACCGGGACGGCCGGCTGGTGGGAAGGAGGTCGGGGAGGCGTGGCCGCACTGATCGGTCGGAGCAGCACCGGGACGGCCGGCTGAGGGGAAGAGGTCGGCTGGCAGGGAGGAGGTCGGCTGGTGGGGAGGAGGTCGGCTGGTGGGGAGGAGGTCGGCTGGTGGGGAGGAGGTCGGCTGGTGGACAGGAGGTCGGCTGGTGGGGAGGAGGTCGGCTGGTGGACAGGAAGTCGCTGGTGGGGAACGTCTCAAAAAGTGGGTGGGCCAGGTTCAATAGCAGGGACACACCCAGGAATTAGGCAAAATACCATGGTTGAGCACTTTTGGATAGATAACCAGATAATTTTAATAGTGAACACACAACCTTTACCGCTAAGATGGGGACCGCTAAAGGGATGGGGCAAGCCCCTGGGCGCGCCTATAGCTAACAACAACATGCGATGCTGAAAAAGAACTATCATCACAGCATAAGTACTTTAAATTCACACTTCTCCCTGGACTTGGAACTCTTTTCACGACTGATGGATTCTTTTGTAATAATAGGCTTATCTTCCTGGTGCGAGTGAAACCATTAGTATGTATTACTGTTCAAAAAAAATTTCTTCAACTTCCGCTATGTGCGTGTGTGGAAGGGGGGGGGGTGCAAGCTCATTACAGCCTCACTAATGGCTAAGTGGCGTGCCCTAGTTTCCATGATATAGTACTAAACGTCTTTAAGATGTCACCCGTTGTCCACCGATGCTGATGAGGAGAAAGAATAGAACGCCAGTGCAAATTATCCCGTAAACGAAAATTTCGAAATGGCCAAAAGATGCAGGGGTCATTGTGAGTTCACCGATATATACTTTTGCACAATTCAGATTGTTCTTTTCATTGAGTTGAGTTCTTCCGCTTAGACATTCTTCACACCGTCATATTTTCATGGCAAGTGACTAGAATGTGAAGGTGAAAAAGGGCTGATTTTATTTACATTGCCAGATGTAACCATACTTAGTACGTATTCGCCCACAGATGTTTCCCAGGCAGCATTCACCTTACGAGTTTGCATTGGCCGCTAGCAAGAACGAAGCTTACTTGCTGGCCCATGGCAAAATAATTACCATGCTTGTTGCTGGAGAGGATGAGAAAATGAAAGATGGGTGATCGCTGGTTGAAGATGCTTTGATCCGGTGTGTGGGAGACCAAGATTGGCAAGCTGACAGAATGGGGAAAATAAAAACGCAATAAATAATAATACATGGTATTGTGTTCGTCCTCAGGGCCTAACTCCAACACATAGGTGATCAGTCACCTCAAACATTTCTGTAGTACACATCGTGCACTTTAGAATATCCGCCCTTGAAACTAAATGCTACAACTGCATCACGTGGCACCCGGCTGAAACGGAATGAAAGCGCTTATTTTGAGGACAACAAATCAGTGCAAAATAGCTGACAGGTGAGAACACACGGCACCTCATAAAGTCATAACGTGTTCAGACTTAAGAGCCGCAAGGGCTCATCCTGAATTCAATTCGATGACTAGCTCTCTTCTTCCCACGTTTTCTGGTGGCTATGAAATCCGGATAACCGCTTAGCTTTGACGCACCTCATCTCTGATTAAATACCAACGCTTCCAGATTGGCTACCGAACTGAGACTCTAGTTAGGTGTTCTTTTTAACCTTTCCGTTTTTCTTTGTCTTCGGGTGTGTTTTAAGGCTCCAGACAATTTTTGCTAGGGGCCCGGCACATGTTTGCGACCCCGACTCTTTTTTTAGAAAGTTTTGTTGCTTTTTTGTGCACCGACGATATTTGTTTAGGTATCGGCGCGTTTTCGCAGACCCCGAAGTGTTCATTTAGTGCACGGTCTTTTTGTTCCTTTTCTAGGACCATGTCGATTTTTGAGGGCCCTAGCCTGTTTTTGAGGCCCCCATGCTGTATCAAACCCCTCTGTGCTTTGAGGGCCCCGTTGTGTCTTGATTTTTTAGCTCCGGTGTGTATATTTAGAGCAGCAAAGAGTGTTTTAAAGCAATGCCGCTTTTTTCCAGACTCAGTACGCTTTAAAGGGCCCGATGCATTTTCGTTCTCCAGTTGTGCTATTAGGGTCCCGCTGTGTTTATTTGGCGTTCCTTGCTCATATTTGTGGGACCCCAGCACGATATTAGGGGCCCCGGTATAATTTATCGGGATCCCGTCTCGACTTTCTGGGCCCAGTCGCGTGGTTCCGGGAGAATCCGACGTCAGTTTTCTGGGCTCGACACAGTTTTTGGTGACTGATTCTGAATTATGCAAAGTCCGAGCCACGGCCTCATTTTTCGGGCCCTTGGCGACATTTTGTTTCGTGTCCCGCCACAATTTGTCGAGCTCCGGTATGTTTTTCGTTGCCGTATGCGATTTGTTAAGGCATCTGGTGGTATGTTTTGACTAAAGGGCGATTTTCCTGGCTCGAACATTTATTTTTCGGAATCTCTCTTTATTTTGGAGGGTTCCGGTTTGATTCTTGTCGGGTTCCGATGCGATTTTCGGGCCACGCTGTGATTATTTTGGGACATCGACGCCAATTTTTGGGAGCCCGGAGGGAATTATTGATGTCTCGACCAGAATTTATGCGACTACCAACAGGAATTCTGGGTCCCATGCGCGACATTTGGGGAAGGGGCCCCCCCCCCCCTTCCCCAAATGTTGGCGCTAGTTCACAGGGCGCGCATTTATCTTACCCTAGAACAATTGTTGGGGACCCCGGCGCGATTCTTGGGTTCTTGGGAGCCCACCTCGTTAGAATGGAGGTGGATTTGCCTCTTTAGTATGCCACTGCGGCTGTTCAACGAGTTTTTTTTTCAGCCGATGGCACCCTTCAGAGTAGAAAGGCGCCATTGGATGCTTTGCATGTGCATGTATGGACATGCATGTAGTGGATGTAGTGCTTTACATGATTACAAATTATTTGTTCCGAGCTATGACAATTTGATCGATGTAAAATATAAACGCAATCCCAAATAGCATTGATCAATCCACCAATCGTTCTACCTCCTGACCTCCCCATTGGAAATGTTTTAACATTTCGACATTCTTAAAGTGTATATTAGACAAACTTGAGCTGTCCAGTTTCGATATGTGTCCAATAGATTTCGAGAACACAGGGGGCGGGAAAATCCACCCCCATAGATTCAGGCCTAAACGAGCCCCACTTTAGTAAATGTAACAAATGCACAGACACCTCTGGTCTTCTTAATACAACCCAACCTTAATAATATTCTGAGCACGCCTGTGATCTAACTTACGGTTGCTTACGTGTAGCTACTCCGAAGTATGCTTGTACATGCGAACATACGTACGTTCCCTTGCATCTGTGTATGAACATTTCCGCATATGCACGTGCATTTGCACTTACCTATTTTCATATACGCATTTTTGGCCTACATACATTTGCGCTTACGTACATTTGCGCTTGTGTGTTTTCGTGCTTACGTAGACTTGCGTATGCGTACAATTGTCATGCGTATATTTCCGTTTACGTACATATGTTGTACGTTCATTTGCGTGTACATCGATTTGCTTATGTACACTTGCCACATGCACAATTAAGTCGACGAACATTTGCTATGTGTGCATTAGCCATGCGTACCTTTGCGTACTTCTGCACTTGAGTAATTATGTCATACGTGCATTCGCGCATGCGTACATGTGCTTGCGTGCAGTTGCTTACGTGCGTCTGCCATACGAACAGTCCGCAGCAAAAGTAATGGTACCATATACTGAGCGACGTTAAACTGTCTTGCATCTCGGGAACTATATGAACTGCCATAAAAAAGATTTGCTACGAGAAAGCGCATGGCACTTTGGCGCAATTGTATAGTGTATTTATGTGTTGCGCTGCCTTAGTTTTAGTGTAATTCCGCAAATATGAATTTTTGTTTCGCCGGCAGCTCTCGAGTCGTGTTCGCCTGAGTTCGGGCCTGCCCGCTCTGCGCTCCATTCCTCGCCTGGCTCCGTCCTCCTGAGGAGCTGATAATGTGGTGTGGCATTCTGTGCAGAGATTGCATTACGATGTGACCTGTGCATGATAACTGTCCTGGTCAGACTGACTGGGTGCTGCAGCCAAGAAATGACTTGCTGTGCGTGATAGAATGTAGCCTTTTCTTACTATACCTGCCATCACATCGAGTAATGACGCTTCCCGAGGCATTGGCGATGTGACCAGAAATAGAGAAAGCTGATTTACCCCGCCTCCGCCATCCTTAATTTGGCGTTTCATATGCCACGAATTATGGCTTGCTAGTTTACGGCAGTGGTGTCACCATATTCTCACCCAGGGCTGTGGTGCTGAAGTTAAATTGACTTAAATTAAATAAAACTTAAATTAAACTTATAACAATTTCTGCTCCTCTAAGAATCTTGCATACCAAATTTACATAGATGCGTCTACGATTTTCGTAAGTTGGGCATGACTTAGCTGGCCAAATCCAACCAAGCTCACACGTTTGGGGAAGGGTCTGCAGGGTAAATTATTTGCGGAGACTACATTTCTCCCTCCCACTGGCGATTCGCTGGTTCACGGGATCCAAAACGTCAAACTACGCAATGCAGCACGTTCACACAAACTGATTCGCACGGGCGCACCTCCCGGGATCATCGGGTGACTCGTAATGCACGTACGACACCCGATGCTTGGGAACATAAGTGTCGGAACAACACAAAACAAAGACTCAGCAGGGGAGAGTTGAAAAATCCCGACCAACACGGGGCCAGACACAATCATTTCTGCGACGTACACATGATATCGGCCTGACACCTCCATAATATTACGCTTAATTGGTCCTTAGTCCTTAGTCCTTAGGCCTCAAAACCTTAGGGGGGGGGGGGGCGCATGTCTCACCTTTTCCTTTTCCTAGTCCTGTCTATGATTGGGAAGTCCAAAGTTTTTGGGGAGAAGAGAGACGATATATTTCCCAGATATGCTCTTTACAGTTAATAGCATACAATCCTGGCTTGCTAAGCACAGCCTCTCTCGCGCCCAACAAACAGTTGTCGAATCACCTACATAAATGACGATCTATGACAGTGGCGTTAGCAAATAACTGCTAAAGTACTCGATGTTATCCCATCTCTGTTTCTGTACCCAGAGACGTCTACAGAGTAGCCTTCCCCTGCTCTTACTCCGTCCCTCCCGACTGTTCCGCGCATTCATCAGTGTACAGTTTGCAGTTCAGTGCACGGGCGGAGACCCCAGGAGTGGGTGGGAAGGTTGGAAATGAATGCTGTCTGCTGGGTCCGAGATCTCTGTTTCTGGGTGAGAAAACATGAAGCTGAAAACATACAGCTTTCCAAAAATGAGAATCTGGCCATGCAGTGTTGCAAATTATGGAGTTTTTAATTCGATTGGGCGATCCAGAGTGCCCGGTTCTAAAGATGGCCCTTGAGTTGGCAAGATATCTCCATATACAGCTTATTGGACAGCTTATATGTCACACGCTAGGGATGGATAATACATGTGGGCGCATTGGGCCTAAGCAGACCTGCTTCATAGAATGCTGGGAGGTCATGTTAACCAATGGTATGGCATATCACGATTATGCATACCGTCATCTTTTTTGTGTGGGGGGGGGGGGGATGGGGATCTATTTCAATCATTTAGTGTATATGTATTTTCTTATCATTACATTCAGGAGTATTCTATGGCCATTTGGAAGTCGTGGGAATTGACAGACAAAAACTCGAAGTAACAGATTTAGGAAGTCTGCATTTTTTGCATAATTAACTGCGCATCGGACGGTGTGATGTTTTATTTCCTGAACGGGAATGCAATCGCCAGGGGTCGGTCGAAACGAGATAAAGTCTGCGAACACATGTCAGCTGCTACAAAACTTGTACACACTTTGCAATACAACGCACACTGACTAATTTTGTGAGGGATAGAATTTTCCATTCTGCTTCTTAACGGATCAGTAGCTGTTTGGAAGAGCTAGAAAACACAGAAGGAATTAGCTGGCAAGCGAAAGCGTTAATACGACGAACTTCCAGACTAACACAGGACTTCTGAGAGGTGCTAGTCTGGCAATGCGCAAGCTAAATGCAGCATCAGATTAGGACATGTTCGTAAAATGTTCAAGAAGGATAAGCATGACATAGGAAGCGAAGAAGCACTAACAATATGGTCGTACAATAAACTTACAAAGATAGAAACACTAATCTTGAAGGGTGGCTAAGGGTTTTAGGAAATACTTTTGCTTGGTAATTTATAACACTTCTTCAATTCGTTATAGGTTACATGAGGTGAACTATTTTTTTTTTATTATAATTTTCGTGCGTCTTGGAGTCATTTGATAACTAATGTGCACGTTTGACGGGGAGTATACCACACCTAGAAATTACCAACACAGTTGATATAGTTTATAAACATGAGTTATATAGGTATTTCTTGGAAATTTTCCAAGCATGTCTAATCGTCACGTTTCACATACAATTTCGTCCGACGCGTTTCGCTTTGTATGTCAATAACTAACAATATTTGTAATCGTTTTTTTTTACGTTGCGCTAGGGCCATTTTTTAAGGTCAACTAAGAATGACATCCAAATGATTCTCGGCTTTGGAATATTTTAAAATAACTGGTGAGGGGGCGAATGACTCCTCCCTCTCCCTATTCCAGTGCACATACATGTTTACCCGCAAATGACCCTCCATTATCTCCGGAACTGCGAGTTAGGCTTCGCACGATTACAATGACTAAAGCTAGAGATGTGAAGCTTAGCATAACCTAAGACGGGCTACTCAGTGATGTTGCACTGATAGTTAGAAGCCCAGGCGAGCATATATTAGGTTATGCTGTGTCACAGAAACGTGTGCCCAGCCGATCCCGGGCCCACACCAAGCGGGCACCATGGCTGCACCGAGCGGACACCACGACTGCACCGAGTAGGCACCATGGCTGCACCAAGCAGGCACCACGGCGAAGCGGGGCGGACGTGCATGATGAAGGTGGCCTGTCGTGTGTATTCACCAAGGTTGTGCCATAACTGTGCTGAAAATATACGAGTGAATATGACCCGAAAAAGAGACAAGATAGCCCATGGGTAGAGCGCTGATCTTTCAACCGAAAGGCTGTGTGTCGTTCTGTCGCTTCTCGCTGCCACTAAACATCCCGATGAGCAATTGCCCGTATAACCTGGAATCGGTTTGTGCGTCGTGAAAAATAAAAACGGTACGAGATAGTAACGAGTGTTTTGAATAGCTACGTGTCGTTTTCTAAATCGATGTTACGTGGCGCGCACGTCCAAAGTTCGATTATATATAATTTCAGTTGTAAAGGTGATGCAGGAGGAACGTGCAAATTACCTGGATCATAGCAAGCTCATTTAAGTCATCTTTATAAGAATACATTTAAGCTTAAAATGTAATACTGGAGGACATAGGTGGAGAGCTCTCGATATTTCAGGAGGGGGCAGCAGCAAGAATTGCCCTCCCACAGGCGACAAATCCAACTTAGAATTAAAAAGACATCGGTTCGGGCGTTGTCTTAGCCCCTCCTCTTGAACGTTGCATTTAGGTCGATTCTTCTTGTAGAGCAAAATTGTCCACGGATGGTTCAATGAGGGTTCAACGAACCCAGGGAGGGTCCTGACGCTCTTCCCCGGGATGCCAACCTCTACTGGAGGGCTACGCGCTCTGGTTTAATTTCAGTGTCCAATGATGTTGGAATCACGGGACGGCTGTGGCCAGCTCCCACTCTTGGCCACCATGTGTGACTTGTAAACAAAAGGTAAATTTAATTGTTTTCTTAAAAAACTGACACAAGCTATTATTTTTTAAGTGCCTCACTGTAATATATGAAAACTGGCCCCGCATAGGTGACAATGTAAACCCGATAATATAATGGAATTTCTGCATATTCTTCAAACCTCCATCTCAGGCAGGTTTCTGGGATCGCGTTTGTTATTCCCCAACCCAAATTAAAATGACGTGTCGGAGCCACTGTGTGCATGCACTATTTTACCGCAATCCATCCTTAACAAACTTTCCCCGGGCTGTCGCACCATGTTTTAAACTATCTAGCGTACATGCGTAAGCTTGTCTACGATTATTACCCTGCTACATGAAAGCCAAAACATCGAACATTATGATCGGAATATAACCCTATGTGTAGTGCCATGTTACTGGATTATGCCAAATTCTTACAGAACCACACACATAAGTTCCGACACTATAACTACAAGACAATTAAGACAGGAAAAATCTGAACTTCAGCTCCAATTTCCAACCACAAAATGAAATGATATTATACGAAATTAGCCCGGAGCATTTCACTTTATCGCATAAAGTGTAACAAGACAAAGTATGGCTGCATTCTGCAGAACTTCACCACTGCTGAACTGATTAATCCGAGGTGCTTTAGATGTGCGGAAATATAATCGTACATGATGAGTAATACATGAGTAATTCTTTCCTTGAGGGTTCGGAAAGGTGGTCTAGCTTGGTGGTCGCTCACCTATACAAAGCAGTTGCTTCGTCCAGCGAGCTCTATCGCGAGATAAAAAGATCCCGACACCGTGCAAATAAAGGAGAGCCAACTCGTAATGTACACGAACTGCACTCTGGTGTGCAACTCTGGTGGACAAGAGGCAGGTCATAATTGAACTATGGGTAACCAGTTCTCGCAGGTTAATGCACATTTTCATCAGCGACACCGTGACAGTTTCGCGACGCGAAACGTCCACTTTCGCGCCACAGACGCTGCGCTTTCTCCGTCCCTTCCCCAGACAGCTGATCAATGGCGTCACCAGGGTATGACTAGCCGGCATATTCCGGGCGGAAAAATGTAAATATTGCGCGAGAATGACAATGTAATAAACAATTTAAGCTAGCAATGAAATCTGATGCAAACAGGTCTGAGCAGTGTGTTCGTGCTCTGCATCCGCCACTGCGACGCATATCAGCTTCCCACGGGACGACAGCCGGTTCCCGAGGTCTGGAAAGCTAACAATGCGCGCACACAAAAAACCCGTATTCAATGACACATCCTACCGTCTAGTGATAAATATTGTGATCTATACTTCAACGTTCAATCGCATGACATTCATTCAATATCCGTTGCTATAATACCTCGACCGTGCTGCTACCTAGCGATAGCTATCTGAAGTGATGCTTCTAGAAAAGTATGGAGTTCTTGAATCTGTGGAGGTTGTGAGCTGTGGAGGTTATGAGCGCTTCGGGTTTGTGGAGGTTATGAGCGCTTCGGGTTTGTGGAGGTTATGAGCGCTTCGGGTTTGTGGAGGTTATAAGCTGTGGAGGTTATGAGCGCTTCGGACTTGTGGAGGTTGTGAGCTGTGAAGGTTATGAGCGCCTCGCAGTTGTGGAGGTTATGAGCTGTGGAGGTTATCAGCGCTTCGGACTTGTGGAGGTTGTGAGCTGTGGAGGTTGTGAGCTGTGGAGGTTATGACCTGTGGAGGTTACGAGCGCTTCGGGTGTGTTGAATTTGTGGAGGTTATGAGCTGCGGAGGTTATGATACACCTCTGTCTGGGATGTCGTCAAGCGTTTGACTGTCGCGGCGACGAAAGCGCTAGCTGATAGGCTGAATGCTGCCAGACACTTGCTTACCTCCCACCTGCCGCTTCCAGACACTCGCTTACCTCCCACCTGCCACTGCCAGACACTCGCTTACCTCCCACCTGCCGCTGCCAGACACTCGCTTACCTCCCACCTGCCGCTGCCAGACACTCGCTTACCTCCCACCTGCCGCTGCCAGACACTCGCTTACCTCCCACCTGCCGCTGCCAGACAATCGCTTACCTCCCACCTGCAGGGGGTGGACACCGCCCCACCTGTAGCTACACACCACTGGACGTTCACCTGTCTATTGACTGCTACGGCTGGACACCAAAGTGGCTTCCACTGTGAGTGCTATTTTTGGTGTCATTTCAGCCCGCTATGCCGAGTATTCAGCGGTATTGGTGGCGCAGACCATGGCTCGGCCGGACCAGGCGGTGGGGGTTGGGGTGGGGCGAGGGGGGGCATCAGTGACTGAAGTCGAGCTAGGTCGCTGGGGGACCGGAGGTATTCCATGTGTTGGTGCGGGTCACGTGCATAGCGCGAGACCTTGATCGATACCGGCCACCACACGCATCCCGTGGCGTTTCTGACGTAGCTGATTGCTAATGCGCGGCTCGGGTGACAAAACGGCACTGGGGAAGTAGAGACCACGAAGAGGTTTGGTTATGGAGACTCGTTGGAATGTTACTAATATTCACAGACTCCCATTTTTTATTAGGTCCAGCTTGGTCTACCTGTAGGATTTGTACCTTGACATTACTGAAGTTTAGCTCGATTCATGAATGCTGTTTTTGGTGATAACCGAATTTGGTATCCAGTCTGTTTTTGTTTTTTTTGCATCTCAGATATGTTCATCAAATCTTATATTTACGGAACGCTGGGTCTATCCAATGTAGATTGACTCGTTCTTTCCGCATAACAAGCAGTTCATCTTGTTCACAACGTTGCGTTGGTGGCAGTGTCCTTTCAGTCCTGGCAAGCAGGTGCGGCATTGGCTTCTCCTATTTCTCCCGGCTAAGGGTGGAGGCAAGTAGGCTGATCTGACTAGCTTACTTTTCAGGCTTGGACCCCTCTCCACGCTATTCTGAATTTGATGTTGCTGCCTTTGCTGATTCCATAGATCTTCCGACATGAGAATGTTACCCAAAAACGTCACCAAACTAATGTTAATAATGTTTATATATACTCATCATATTTCACCGTGTAAGAGAGTTAGTTTGTGAGCATCTTGATCCCATAAATTCAGCCCCCTTCCCCTCCGTTCATGGCGCGACAAGTCTCAGGCACCTAGACGGCGTCCGCCTGTCTGATGCCGACGTAAGCAGCCACCGCGCCAACGAGGCCGTTCACTGGACCTTGTACCTTCCCTCCCCTCTCCGGCAGTCATCCCGGCGCCAGAGATGTAACCTCAATACTGTGCAACCTGTACCACACCCAGTTCACATAAAGTTATACGTTTGGCTGTCCTATAACCGTAATTGGTATAATCCCGTAAGCCCTCCGATTGTAAAAGTATACCGTAATAGTAACTGTAAAATAGGGTACCGTAAATATCACATAGTACCCTTCACTAAAGGCAAAGCCACTTCCGTAGAAGCTTCTAGCAGATGGATGTGACGTCAATGGGCGGTTCTGCCTCAACGCCCAATCAGTAACCGGGGTATTCAGGCGTGACCATCGGCCGTGTGGCCGCGAGAGTAGGGCTTGAATTCTCTTAGCGAGCGGACCGCTGTTGTGCGCGCGTGCTTCCCAACTAAATTCGGCTTCTAAATTCATAGGAAAGGCAGTATCACGGCTTACCTTCAGAGGAGAAAGTACTGTACGGTGTCTGTCGGTCTCGTGTGATTGTGCGAGTGCTGCAGGCAATACAGGGCAGCTAAAAGAACTGGTGCTTTCGTGACTGGGGTTATCGCAAACGACGAGGTTGTTAGACTTTCGCGTGCCAATATAGGACTTTCCTACAACCGCCCGTGTCCCCCACACTCTTCCCCAGCGACATTTTGTCACGCGAGCCGCGCACTTGCGGCCAGCTGCGCCATAAACCTCGCAGGGTGTGTCGTGAAGTGTGTCGATTTTGTTCAGTCTGATATCTTGCTTTGCGATCCCTCTGTCAAACCTCGGCATTGGCCAAAAATTTACAGCAGTACTACTCCGCCCATTTATGTATATATACATATATATATATATATATATATATATATATATATATATATATATATATATATATATATATATATATATATATATATATATATGTGTGTATATATATATATATATATATATATGTATATATATATATATATATATATATATATATATATATATATATATATATATATATATATATATATATATATGTATATATATAGGTATATATATATAAATATATATATATATATATATATATACATATATATATATATATATATATATATATATATATATATATATATATATATATATATATATATATATATATATATATATATATATATATATATATATATATATATATATATATATATATATATATATATATATTATTATTTTTGTCCACCTAATAGTTGCCATTGATATGTTGAATATAGTATGTTGAATGGTATGTTGAAAATGCATGTCCATGCTAGTTTGGATGTTATGCACATATCTTACTTTCCCTCGCAATAGTTCATCAAACCCTGTTCAAGAGAAACATGATTCATGCTGTACTTTGGATGCTGATACTTGATTATCGATAGTAGCAACAGCTGCAGAAGCCCCGAGGGTGAAATATAATGCTGATTTGGATCTCCTTTTCGATTAAATAATTATTTGAACAGCATGAAACTACCGGGCTGGTTTACCGAACAATTATTAGCATGAGTCTCACAGGCAGCATCCGTCACTTCAATATATGAAGCCCAGTGTTAGACGTAGGAAGCAGCTGATCAAAAGTCTTGTTTTGGCCTCAGAACTTCCGAATATCGTAGAACGAATATTGTTTCTAGTGCAGCGCAGAAAGGCAAGCGGCTTCCCCAACTGCATCACCAACTCTATGAAAGGCGCAGATTTGATTTCTACCAGAAGCCGACATTGCGATAAAAGAGAACGCGTTTTTGCAGATATTTATTGAATAAGCCATCAAAGATTCGCACCGTAAGCAAGCATATCTCTTCAGAGGAAGACGTAGGCTAGAGTGTGCGCCAATGCCTGAAGGAATGCAACTGTAGTTAAATGATAGTTGCGCTACAATCTTCGTCAGCACCCGTGAAATTAACCGGGAAAGACTTATATCAAAGTAGCTAAGGCTCACAACAAACGAGATGGAACGAGGCAATGCAAATCACCACCACGATGAAGTAACACCAGCAGTAAATTACACGGTGAAAAGTATATCGTAGTTCGAACTGGACCAACAGCTAACTTCACTTTTGAGCACTGGGCCTAAATTTTCCCTTTCCAGGTCGGTCACCAACAGTGCTTTGCAAAAAGTAGAATCGGCAGTAGAAAGAGGAGCCTATGCCCTCGGGTGGAAGGAGAAAATAGCGCAAAAGCAGCCACCAGCCCTCAGCACCAAGTACAGCACTGCCAACAGTAACTATGCAAGCTGACGTACAGCCAGCTGGTCTCAGAGATCCAAGGACATCGAGGCAGCCTTCACCACCAGACCGTTAACTGAATCATCAGGTCCACCACGCCCACCCAGTCCAAGTGTGCCGGCTCAACCGACAGTACTGCACCCACGTCTTAGAGGCGCCCCTCTGAGAGGAAAAGGCGCCCGAATGGAAGGAAAGGCGCCCCTTCAGGAAGGCACGAGTTCACCCTCCCCCCCTCCACCAAAATTTTCAGTCGCAGGAGCCCATCGGAAGGCAAAGCCGTCCGGCGTCCATTCGAAGTGGACGCCGGACGGCGTCCACTTCGAATGGATATATATCCACTTCGAATGGTCCACTTCTATGTATATATATATATATATATATATATATATCTATATATATATATATATATATACATATATATATATATATATATACATATATATATATATATATGTATATATATATATATATATGTATATATACATAAATGGCCAGAGTAGTACTGCTGTAAATTTGGCCAATGCCGAGGTTTGGGCTTGTGTCTCCCCCATGACAATTCCAGGATCCGCCCTTGTTTCACAGTATTCTGGCATACTAACAAAGTGCAATATGTTACATTTCGAGTCGTAGGTCAAGGGTTGTAATCAAGGTCAAGGGTCAAGGGTATGACATCAATATGTTGGCCTCATCTACTAGTGCCTGGAAACACTATTGTCTTGTGTCTTGAGGAAAGTGGATGGCAGGTTCATCTTCAGCGTAATGGCTAACCCCTGCGTAACTCGGACGCCGGAAAAGGTTATCTGAGGTCAAGAAAGGTTAATGATCTCGATTGCCCATCCGGTTCTTGAGCTGCCACCTTCAAAGTGACATGTCAAGGGCCTATGAGATTAATTATCGACTAGTGATCAAGTGTCTAGGCCATGTTATAGCTCCTTTCTTTCACCTCTTCCGTCTCACTCCACCCTCAATTGAGCTTCGAGAGGCGCCGGCCATCGCTACTACGCGGACGGAGACTAACTTCGAACAAACTAACTAACACCATGCTGTTGAAAGTGTTGCTGCTGTTGTTTCTGATGCTCCTTTCTGTTCTTCCTGCCACTTTGCCATCTTCTTTGTCGTCGTAACTATTTCGGTTGTCACTGCATACGCTGTGTCTGTATTTTGCAATAATGGCACACGTTTCGTAAATTAAATGACCAAGCACTGCCAACGTCACTTTATATCGCACTTACGAAAGTTGGCTTGCCAGTTGTCTGAGTAGCGTTGCAGGTGCCCCTCCACAACACGCAGGGTGAACCGGAGCTGTTCCTCATCCTTGCCCAGTGCGAAGTTGTATGCCTGTACCAGAGAGCGATGCCACGTTCAGCAAAATATCGTTGACATGCCACATTATGAAGTTCGTGAGGGGGGATGCATGTTTTGATGGACAAAGGTGCTCCTAAAGCCATCCGTATCTAGTGTACGCCCATATGTAGTGTACGCCCATGGGCCCAATGATTAAGCTTCGGCCTGATTGAAGGGGGTGGGGGAGGAAAATTAATTCCCGAGGGGGCCAGTGGCCCCCTTTGCATGTACAAAGCAACACCCCCGCTGGCCTGTTGATACGTTCTCAACGATTTCGCTGAGTGTCGCACCACTCTGGTACAGGTGACAACATACTGTCAACATAGCTGACATGGTGGCCATCAGACAGATAGACATCACTATCCTCCTTCAACCTCTCTCTCTCTCTCTCTCTCTCTCTCTCTCTCTCTCTCTCTCTCTCTTTCTCTTTCTCTCTCTCTCTCTCTCTCTCTCTCTCTCTCTCTCTCTCTCTCTCTCTCTCTCTCTATCTATATATCTCTCTCTCTCTCTCTCTCTCTCTCTCTCTCTCTCTCTCTCTCTATCTCTCTATCTCTCTCTCTCTATCTATCTCTATCTCTCTCTCTCTATCTCTCTCTCTCTCTCTCTCTCTCTCTTTCTCTCTCTCTCTCTCTCTCTCTCTCTCTCTCTCTTTTCTCGCTCTCTTTTTTCTCTCGTCCTTTCCGTGAATTCCCATTTACTTCTGTGCATTCCTGTCCATCTCGGTGCATTACCTCACAAATTGTTGCATTTTCCCTCCTCTGTTACTTCATCTATATCCGAGCGTTTCCATCAGTATCGGTCCATCTGAAGTGCATCTCTCCATATCTGCACATCTTCGGACATCTGTCACATCCATCGCCGACTGACCGATGAAAACTCGGCCGTTTGCGTTTGTGCGATCATCGCTAAACTATCCGCCTCGACGGCACGGTCGGTTAATGCGTCTGTTCAGAGTGTGACACGGTCCTTGCCAGAGATCCCCAATGATCTCTAGCAAATCCCAGCATTTCGAGCTCGCCACCCAGTAATGCTCAGGGAATGCAATGGACTGAGGGTGGCGCGGTCACGTGTGTGCAGGGGCGACACAGTTCCCGCAATTAGCAATGCCAACAGAGTGACTAAAACGATGGCAATGACCGTAGGTGAGTTACGTGGCACGGGATTATAGTTCACCTACCGGCGTCCACGGCATCGGGTTCACAGGCGTCATCTGTTTAAACAGATCATCCAGTTCAGTGGCACGTTCGAGGGCACAATGTGGCCGCCTCGCGTCGTGGCACTGTAGCAATGCTCTGTTTGCAGGGCTCTGGGAATCGGAATAGTCGTGCCGTTTGTACAACGTGCTATGATTGGGAACCCGAGACAAAGTAATAGAATAAGATTGTCCTGGAAAGGTACTGGAAAATGTATTGTATGTGCCTTACGTAGTATATATATACATATATATATATATATATATATATATATATATATATATATATATATATATATATATATATATATATCTTCGTATTTGAGAGTTTATGCCCTCAAAATAATCCCCAGGTAAGGAAATCAAAATTTTATGGACAAAAATACTTTGATAAAATGACCATATGAGGCAAGCCAGGGCTGTTTGAATACATGGATATCGGAGGAGATATGGCCCGCACGCAGGAGCGGCCCTAGAAATTGTCATGGGGCACTTGTCTAGAGGGATACCACAGACCTTTGCCTTCCGAGGGGCACATCTGGCTGAAAAATGTAAGGGGTATGCACTCGAGCCTTCCCGGAGGGACAGCTTTCATTCCAAGGGGTCACCTTTTACTCTCAGAGGGGCGCCTCTCTCTGGATAATTTAAGGTGGCGGGTGAAACGGAGCCTTCTCAGAGAGGCGCCCTTTTTCCGGCCGGCGGCGCGCCACATTCTATGGGGGTCACATGCCCCAGCCCTCCCCCTTTGTATCGGCCCATGCTCTCACTGTACGTCAAGGCTATTTATTAATTTCTTTTGTGAGAAAACACCATCAATGCTCCCGGTGTCATATCTAGGTGCCCCGGCACGACTTTTCGGGTCCGCACGCGTTTCTTTCGTGTCGCCTCTGGTGTCCTATTTCGGGCTCCAAAGCATTTTATCGGGCCCGGCCATTGATTGATCGGCATGCCTATTTATTTTATTAGGGGCCCGGCCATGTTATTTGTTTTTGTTCCTGGTGTGATTTTTTTCCAGGCACCAGTTGCTTGGACCCCGGACGGGATTTTGGACGAGTCCCATTTTTGGACCTCGTAGTATTTATTTGGAGCTCCGACACGAATATTTGGTGGCTTCGACGATAATTGATGAGTCACAATCACGATTTTGGGGGTCCGGGTACGATTTGTGTGTGTGTGTGTGTGTTGTGGGGGGGGGGGCAACGAGAGTTGTCTACTATGGCCATCTTTGGTGTCTTCGGCGCCATGTTTTGGACTCAGGTTGCTTTTATTTTGGGTTCCAGAGTGTTTTTCGGGACCCAGGTGTATTTTTCCAAGCCGTGGGATCATTGTTGGAAACCCATCACCTCTCAGGGTGGGAGTAGCTGAATTGTCTCCCTTTCCTCTCCCCTTTGTGTACACCACTGGACAGGGCTGTAGTTCCCCCCAAAATTGTTTGGGTGCCCAAAAGTGTTTCATGTCAAGTGTACGTACGCCCATGGGCATAATGGTTAAATAAAAAAATAATTTTGGGTGTCCAAGCACCATTGTAGGTGCCCAGGTGATGAAAAGACACACCCCTTGGTGTGAATATTTCCAGGTACTCTATTCTTCTGCTTCGAATTTCACACGATTAGAAATAAGGTCCATTGACCTCTATATATAACTAGACAGACAACTCGACTTTTCAAAACGGTCCCTTCGGCGGCGCCACATATGGGCAAAACGGCGGCGCTGGTAGGCGCTGCGCAGTGCGTTGTGGATGTAAAGCGGTGATGCTGGGGCGTTCTAGGTGGTGAAAATGACTATATCATTTTCAAATGATATAGCCATTTTCACCTATATGAAGCAAACAATTTGCTTGAAATATATGCATATATCAAGCAAAAACCTCATCATCTATTCCCCATTAAGCCTGCAATCCGACCTGCCACGTCCCTGCCGTTCATCCCCTTGCAGAGACAGATACCGAGAGCACAGGGGACATATGTCCGCTCATGGCAAGGTGGCGCCCATCTTACCAGGAAAAGTGGACCTACAGTGTGGCTCGAGTGCATCCCTTTCTAATTTTTTTCAGCTAAAGGCTGAATTTTTTCCAGATGAACCTTTTCCTAAGGGGCACATTTTCCAGATGAAAATGTGCCCATTAGAATCATTCAGTGCACCCCCTTGAATTTTCAGCCGAAGTATCCCTTACAAGACCCTCGAGTGCGTCCCTCTCGAAATTTTCAGCTGAATGCACCCCTGGGGGCTCATCCTGTGCCTCCAGACATACCCCTTCCATGAAAAATCCTGGATCCACGCTTGCCCTCTTGGCTGCGCCCTTGGAAGAGGTCCCGGGCTGATAGAAATAACCACAATTAAAGAGGAAGTCCTAAGCGCACGTATGCTGATTTCTGAAAATTATTCGGGCGGGGGGGGGAGAGGGAGGACAAAATACATGAAGGCAATGGGCAGGCCCAAATTTATTGGGAAAACACACTCCATAGGGTCCCATGTTAAAGCATGAAATGATTGGGGGGCAAAGCCAACATTGTTGTGGCACTTGTCCCCTCGAAAGTATATCAAGCAACGTCTCTGCCTGAGCGTCAACCCGTGCCCTACAGGATGGTCGTGCGGATTCAAGGATGGTCGGCGGATTCAGGGACATGTCCCCATGGAATTTGGAACCTGCGCCCCTCCGGGAAGGCTCGAGTGCTCCCCTTCATGTTTTTTTTTAAGCCAGAAGCACCCCTTCAGTGTACTCAAGTACACGCCCCCTCCCCTACTAAATGGATTTTGCCGAAGGCGCCCTTCAGATATTTTCGCAGGGTGCACCTCCTAAGAAATGGCGCCCCCAGACAAACACCCCTCTCCCATGACAATTACTGGATCCGACCCTGATTAGGATATAGGGTGCACACGCAGTGCACATATGCTTTCAACTACAAACATTCCCAGCGTTACTTCCAGGGGCGTCGATTTGTATCCTTTTGTGGGGGCCATGGCCCCACCAATGTTGATCTTTCCCCCCCCCTCCCCCCCAATAACCTATGCTATTTTATGCTGATAAGAAAGCTAAAGGGAAAAAATGAAAAACACTATGCTAAGTAGAAACATTGATGTTAACCAGCACATTTTGTACAGAAAAGAAACAGATTTGTATTAGATAGTCGATTGACTCTCCACCTTTTGCTGAAAAATGTAAAATTGTGTGTGAAAAACAAATAAAATAGCTGGATTTCCCTCCACTGTGGAAGTACAGCTTACATCATAAAATGTTGCGATTAGCGATGCTGATGCATTTTAAACCAGATTATCTGAGAGAAAAAAAAATCTGCTAAGCAACTAAACAACAATTACATGGTCATACTGATGTTTGTACACACCACCAATGGCAAAACCACATGCATATGGAGCTTGAACATGATTAATTCCATTCTCAATTTCCAGTCATTGTCAAACTTGCATGCAAATCATGGTTATCATTGAGATTGTGGATATACAAACTATAATCATCTTCAGCAACCTACCCATCACACCATCAGCTTGATATTTACCAAGGTACCTACCTACATGCCCAATGACAATGTGCATGCATTCAATATTGATATGGGCAACCCAATCTCAAACTGAACCAACAAAAGCCAGCTGTGAGCCAATCTGCCAGCCTATGAAAACATGAGAGAAAAGTCAGCAAGAAGCCGTATAGACACCTCATTATAATTGATATTCCTGAAGAAAGCAATGGGTATTAAGCTGTGGCCACTGGCGGATCTAGCCAACCGGTTTGGGGGGCCAACTTTCGGTTTTCGGCGTCAGCCCCTCCCCTCCCCCTCCCCCAGTGGCGTGCCTAGGAAGTACATCAGGGGAGGGGTCGAACGGATTTGGAGGGTGCCCCTTCTCCCGCTATTTTTGGTTAAAAGCACCGGATTTCGATCACTATTTGGCAAAGGGGCCCATCTGAAGAAAACAATTATAATTGACAACATAGTTTCCTGTGTAGGGGCCCCAGCCTACCTCCACCGTTTCTATGTTACCGGATTTTTGTTCTTGCTTACCAAAACGTTCACGTTCTCGTTCAACGTCTTGTACCACGTCAACGTTAATGCACGTGTACACACTGGCGGATCCGATTTTGTCAACTCTTGCTGTAAGCAGAACTTAGAGCATGGAACCCTCGATGTGTGTTATAATCTACTATGCTACCACACTGGCTTCCAAACATTTTTTTTTAAACTTTAAAATTGGAGATTCTTTCATCCAAACGCTATTTTTTAACCTCGGCAAAGGTTACTGCATTTTAATTTAGTTGACTTCTGTTGGTTTCGGGGGGGCCAAAAGACAACATGGCCCCCCTTTTAAGCGCTTCGGGGGGGCATGGCCAGAATGGCCCCTCCTGGATCCGCCAGTGTAAACACATACCTCCTCTTGCTATTCTTCTTGAAAAAAATCAGTCAATGTAGCCATAGGCGTAGGAACAGGGGGGGGCGGTGGGGCCATGCCCCCCACTTTTCAAAGTGGTAGGGCCATCAATGGTAGCCGCCCCCCACACACTTTTCCATAATTGAAAATAAATTGCATGAGATAATGATAAACTTTGAACAATCAATGACGAATTTTGATTGAACGAATCACATTTTGATTGAACAATCAATCAAAATGTGTATACCTGTAACGACATTTTTCGCGAATGCACCCAGACTGCGGATATTGACTTCTTTTGTATGATAATTAAGGTTTCAGTAGCCTTTGTTTCAGCCGCTGATTTTTTCCGGAATTATTTGACTTAATACCTAGTGGTTCAAACGAATTTTTATCGGAACGCACGCTACCCCACCCCTGGTAAGGAAAATAATTTGGCACCTGGCCCCTCCACTTTTGAAGCGTTCCTACGCCCATGAATGTAGCCTGTCTTAGCAACCCCAACACCAACACATCCTCGAGAAGCCAACACCAACATACGAAACATGCTGCTCAACTGAGCTCAACTGGTCACTCGCACAAAACATCCTGTTCAAATTCCGCTTTCGAATTCTGGCTGACTGGGTCCACTTGCCCGTTAGTGGCTAAACAAACTTCATTAACCTATCTGACGAAGGAATAATGAAACTGCTGATTTCGTCATCTCTTGCTGCAAGCAGAACTTCAACAGCATAGAACCCTCGATATGTCAGAATCTACTATGCTACCATATTGTGCTTCCAAATTAAAAAAAAAATACCTGTAAAATTGGAGATTATTTCATCCGGAACGCTATTTTTAACCTCAGCAAAGGTTACTGCATTTTAATTCAGTTTACTTTTGTTGGTTTGGGGGGGCAAAAAATACTATGGTCCCCCTTTGAAGCGCTTGGGGGGGCATGGCCGGAATGGCCCCCCTGGATCCGCTAGTGGCTGTGGCCACACATGACTTCCGAAACAAACCCTATGGAGTGAACTAAACCAGTGTCTGGTAGCGCGCATTATGCCACCCACGATACTATTACCTTAGAAGGTACACCAAAGTTCGCCTTCAAGCTTTGGTGACGTCGTAGTTTGTTCTCTTATATTGCAGAAATTGGTAGCATCAGGCGTGTTTCAATTTCACTGCGCATGAGACAGTTAAAGCATTTTTCAATTTTAAATTTTCAAAGTTTAAAGAACCTAACCCAGCCAAACCTAACCTACCATAAGTTGCTGTTGAATAAAAAATGATTGGTAAATTTGCAGTTTAAGGTTATTTTTTTAAAATTTGTCTTCAGAATACCATGTTCATGACGGTGACTAAGATGATGGGACCACTTATTTTCGGTGCAAATTCATTTTATTTTAATTTAAAGAAAAAAATTGACAAATTTTCCAACTTAACAAACATAAACCAACCTACCCTAACCGAACCTAACCCATTTGTTTGCTTTATGGTGACAAATGCGTGTAAAAACTTTTCTTGGTTGGTTGGTTGGTTATTTTGGCTTACGGTCGCATTGCCTGCGTTGGTCATACAGCGCCCATACAACTTTTCTTGTTCCCACATTAAAGCACAATAATACCCAAAAGTTTCCCCCAAAAATGTACAAACCTGTTCACAAAAAGATAATTATTTCGCAAAAGCAGCTTAGTTTAGGCTAGGCTGGGTTAGGTTTCTTTTTTAAGGTTGAGAATTTTCAGAAAATAAATTAATTGACATTTGAATTTTTTTTTCTCAAAAGATAAAGCTAACCTAGCCTAAGGCTAGGTTAGCTAACCTAACCTAACCTAACCTAACCTAAGACTAGGTTAGATTAGGTTTTGTTGCATTTAAAAACAAAAAACATTTATGTTTGTGCTTATGTTACCGAACTCAAAGCCCTTTTTGGCATTATTTTGCTCACAACCTGAAAAGTAAGCATTTGCACAGAAAATAAGTGGGTACAATCATCTTAGTCACCATCATAAACATGGTATTCTGCAGAAAATAAATTTTTTTAAACAGAAAAAGAACACCCTAAACTGCAAAGTTACCAAATAATTCGCCATTTTTGGGGGAAACTTTTTTGTAAAAGTTTTGAAAAGTTTTCCAACTTGCAAAGACTAAACTAACCTAACTTAACCAAACCTAACCCATTTGTTTGCTATATGGAGGTAAATGTGTGTAAAAACTTGTCTTGTTACCACCTTAAAGCACAATAATACCGGTTTGGCTAGGTCAGGCTAGTTTAGTTGTTTAACTTGGAAAACAATCACAAATTTTCAAAAATAAATAAAATCGGAAATTTTCCTTCAAAAGCAGCTGACGTTAGGTTCGGTTGGGCCATACGACGACGACGACGACGACGACGACGACGACGAAGATGGACCCGAGTCCACTGTATGACACTGTTGTCGCATGCTATGACTGCTATGCTAAGTTTTTATGTCGACATGTGCCGTGTACTGCTCTTTTGCTTATGTGACTTCACCTGTTACTGGGCGATTTTGCTCGTTGGCGAGGATGCTGAATGAACATAAGCATACACATCGTCAAATTAAAAAAATCAGAATTATTGAGGTCTGAAAATATAGTGGGCGAAATCCGATGAGTTTTTGATTGGGGGGTTAAGTACATTGACACTTCGCCCCCCCCCCCCAATGTTTTTAAAAATCGACACCCCTGGTTACTTCGCTAGCGTTTATCGGTTATCCGGGGTCTTAATTCCATGGGGTACACATGCTGAATAACGCACAAAGTTGGCAAAACTATGATAGAAGTTAGACTTCAAAAGCACAATTACAATATTTTACAAGATGTTTCCCATTTACATCTGCTCATCATTAACCCGGCATCATTTGCACTACTTTTTATCAAAATCTATCCACAACTTTTTATTTTACAATATCTCATTCCAGGGCCAAAATGTATGGGAGCGGGCGGCGAGCTCGATCTTTTGACAGCCCATATACCGCTGCTCCAGCCGGGACCGACCGGAATAGGACGCGGAGCGTGTGACCGGTGGCGAGTCGGCCGTCTAGTTATATATAGAGGTCAATAATAAGGTCAGGTATTCACTTACCTGCTCTCGCATTTCTAAAACTCCTCTATATGGTAGCTCTCAAGGAAGCTAAACATGTGGCCGATAATCCGTATTTGTTACGTACCTTGTGTATTGTGAAATCGGTCGTGGAAGGGTGTGTCTTGTGTGTCTGGTTTCCTATAAGGTGATGAGTCATCACTGATGACTCTGATGCTTTCAACACAAATCTGATTTGGTACAATCATCATAATTTTGCAATGAATTTCGCGCGTATTTGGTAATTCGTATTTGAAAAAGCTTGGTCTTTTGAAATCACAGGGTTGCTCCGATTCTGGGCCGTTTCAGCAACAGTAATTAGGCGCCCTAGGCAAAGGCGTATGTTCTGTGCCTGTCCAACCTACATGTGTGATCAAGCACCTCAATTCAAGTGAATTATACGTCTTGTAGATTTTTGTCGTATACTCACAGGTAAAATTTTGGGCTGTATGATGGGACTAGTGGGGTGCTATATCAATATTTTCTTGGGCCTATACCTACAGTGTTAAAATAATGATTTCTTGTTAGGTGTGAGATGTCCAATCGAGTGCAGCAGGATGTCAAAATCGCCATGGACATAATGTCACATAAATCTTGCTAATTCCTGCAAACCCAGTTTTAAGACAGTTGCATACATATTCAAGTTCATGTACATGTTTCTGCTGTGCATGTTTTGAAAGGTACATAATTTGGCAATTCTGATATGAACGAAAACCATGCAAACATCTATGCTATGCACTGTTATTGTATAACAGCACATCATAGGTGATACTTTCAATTGGAATTGTGCTACGGAATGTTCATTATCACGATCACTGATCTGTTATGGTGAGCAAAAGGGTAATATTTGTAATGCTGGCCGTAACGATGGCATGATGGGTCCGTACTACCGACCGTAATGACAGCATGCACAGTCTGTACCAGCGTACGTAGTGAGCGTACGTATGAACGGTCTCCCTACCGTTTGGCAGTGGAACATGCATACTTTCTGTACGTAAGGGCAGTGCCAGCTGGGGTGGAGTGGAAGCTGATTGTGACGTCATTTGACCCTGAAGGCATTGACCTGGGGTCATGAAATGTATACTAAAGCGAGTTCACTACAGCTGTAATTCCTCCAAATTTTGTGCTTCTAGTTTCAGATCTTAGGTGGCTGAACCCCCAGGTGAACATTATGTGAGAGGCATGGTGACCGGGGATCTTTTGCACTTCCTACGGTAGCATTGCTTGCACTCAAAATGTAATGGAATGTGATGTGTATGGAACCGGGGCTGTTGAAATAAACAACTTGAACTGGATATGGATGCAATGTTTCATGGGGTCACAAACCCGGTAATCTTTACCTTTCGGCCGACACATACTGCCAAGGTTAGTGATTTGTAAAGAGTTGCCTACACAATGTTGCATATATTTCATGACATCATGGCCAAAAATTTGGCTTCGGAGGATTCTGTTTTCCGGTTAGGTTAGGTTAGGTTAGATTATATTATGCTATGATACATTTTGTATATTATGCTACATTATCTTAGTCATAAAGTCATAAAGTATTAAGGCTTAACACGCGCACTGGAGGGGGTGAAATCCGCCCACCCCCCGGTTTTTCGCAAATAACTGCAGATTTTACCGGTCGATATACGCGATTTTCGGTGTACCTGCTTAGAAATGAACGGCACGTCGTTTAAAGCAAGAAAAATGGAAATCGGGCGAAAAGTTTTCAAGCTAAAATAAAAAATGTTTAGCGCCAGACCACAAAAATCGGCGCTGATGCGCTTCCAGTATACTGACAAAAGGGAAGTGTTCTAGGCAACACTAGCGACTTGTTTGATGCATATTGATATGCTGTATAGTTTCAAGGTAATGTTAGGTCACCAAGGTCAAGTCAGGTCAAGTTCATGACAGGTTAATGGAACCAAACTTGATCAACTGGAATGTTGCCATAAATGCACTACTGGTTGTCATTTGTACTGTTTGTCATTGCCTTTCCATACTTTATTCATGTACTTCACTCCCTTCTTCACGAAGCCGATTGCTCCGAGCTGCCCGACGGAGCAGTCGGGCAGGCGGCCGGTTCCGTTAACTGGAACAGGTAACTGACCTGATAAAGTGGTGCTATATAGGTGACCTGAGGTGAAATGTTGGGTCTAGCATCTGCATTGCATCATTAGTAATGTCCAAAACATCATTGATGCCCACTTTTGAGCATTTAAACACAATCACAGCGATCCATAACGATGACAAGCGAAGCCACGCAAAACCGGAAAATTTTGTCAATCTGACCTCATTTGACCTTGAAGATATTGACCTAAGGTCACAAAAAATTGCACAGGATTGAGTTCACTACTGTGCCCATCCACCCTGCAAATTTCGTTCCTCCAGCTTTACTAGGAGCCGAGATCTTAGGGGGGCGGAATCCGCCCCCCCTCCAGTGAGCGTAATTCTCAGAGGCCCTCCAGGGCGCGTGTTAATAAGAGCCACAGGGGCCCATCTGGGTTAAGCCTATCTAGAAAAGGTACTAGAATGTACATACTCCCACCCCAATCAATCCCTTATCCCAAGTTCCTAGGAAGCTATATATCCCAGCCCATCTAACACCACTCACTTGCTACCGCCCTAACACCCTCAATAATCACAAGCTCCTCCCATCACACCCGTCGTGCCACCATAGACAACCTCATCAGCATCACATCCCGAAGGAAGGTGCCGAATCCACTGCTAGGCACATCCCACAGAAATTCATAAAGCATTCAGACTTAATAAGAGACTCACTTGCTATTGCATAATACACTCAACAATTACAAACTCCTCCCATCATACCCATTGTGCTACCATAGACAATCTCGTCAGTATCACATCCCGAAGGAAGGTGCTGAATTCACTGCTAGGTACACCCTATATAAAGTTATAAAGCATTTAGACTTAATAAGAGACTCACTTGCTACTTCATAACACAGTCGACAATTACAAACTCCCACTCCTCCCTGTCGATCAACCTTCCCTGGAATACAGAAAAACAATCCCCCTCTTCTTATAATGATTGTCTATGCCATTTTTAAAGATGTTCAGTGTGTTGCTACTGACAACAGTGTGTTGCTACTGGTTCCTGGCAGCTGGTTCCAGTGTTCTACTACCCTGTTGGTGAAGAAAGACTGTCTTAACCTTGTCCTGCTGTGATTAACTTTAATTTTGAATTGATGACCTCTAATTGCATCATTTCTGTTAAATTCAAACATTTCCCTGAGATATCCCTGTTCCTGATCATGAACAAATTTAAAAACCTTGATGAGATCTCCTCTCAGCCTTCTATATCTAAGTGAAAACATGTTCAATTTCTTCAGTCTTTCCTCATATTCCAGGTTGCCTATACCATTAACCATTTTTGTTGCCCTCTTTTGTACTCTCTCTAAAAGCCAACAATCTTTCTCATAACTAGGGGACCAAGCTTGGACACAGTATTCCAAATGTGGCCTGACATATGCACAGTAAAGCTTGCTGATGACCTCCTCACTTTTGTATGACACATTCCTCTGTATTGCCCCAAGCATTCATTCTAGGTTAGGTGGTAATCTTTACTGACACCCGACTCCTGTGACGTCACTTCCCTGACTCCTGTGACGTCACTGTTCCCCACTGTACACCTCTTTACAAATCACTAACCTTGGCAGTATGTGTTGGCCGAAAGGTAAAGATTACCCACAAACCCTTGCTGTAAGGTAGGTGTATGACTACTTTGGTTCAAAGATACCAAGAGTTGAATGCCTGCAAAAAGTGAGAGGTCTTACCGCAGGGCAGCGTGAAGCTGTCATGGAACCATCTCAGTGGCTCCAGTTCATCAGAATCCCTTTCAATTGTTTCTGGGACAGGGGCGGATACAAGGGGCACTGGGGGCATGTGTCCCCAGTGTCCCCCCAGGTTTTCAGCCAGAATTGCACATTGAATGAAGTCTGACCTTCAGTGTGCCCGAATGCCCCCTCAAATTTTTCAGCCAGAAACACCCTTCCAGAGACAAAGTTCCACGATGACAATTCCAAATGGTCAAATTGGACGTTCATTGCATGAGTAGGCTTTAATTGAGTATTTCCCTCTTTACTTTCATGGACAAATATTATTACATGAAGCAACTCATATGATAGTGTAAAGTAACCTAAAGTGCAACATTAACCAACAGCCCTGACAGCTAACGACTGTGTGATTGGGTTAAAAACATGGAGGCCCAGGGATTCGAACCTGCCACCATCTGCACGGAAAGCGGACGCCCTAGCCAACTGCACCAATCGTCAACATTGTGTAAGCCAAATACGAGATGTAGAGCATGCTGACTGAGGAGATGTTTATTTCCTCGACAATCTCCGATCAAGTGTCGCATGTTCTTTACACACCAACTATTTGTAAACTGGTTACAGTTAGAAACGAGGCATGAAGTCTTCACAAACACGCAGCAAGAAGCACGATGCTGATACTTCTTTGGAAAGGATGTCAATTCAGTGTTCAGTAAGTGGTATATTCCACCCTGTTTTGCGAATAGTTTATCACTGTATACCTACCTATTTAGGTGCCTACCTAGGTACCTTGGTACCTACATGGTATTGGTGTAATTTAATGTATTTAGAGACAATTTTTGCACAAATATGACCACCATAAGCAAATATAGGGGTTTGGTTTGGTTAGGTTATTTCTTACTTGGAAAATTTTGATTGATTTTATTTTGAGTTTTATCCTGAGTCTTTATTCAAATCCCAAGTGTCCTAAAACAGCCTTGTGGGTGAATTTGGAACCATGGCATTCCGTAAATATAAATTATTCAAGCCCCATATTTTTTAAATCCTGGGTATTTTTTCCAGAAAGACCCCTGATGGATTACTATGCAAACAGGGCATAACAGACTGGCTATCTGAAATATGGTCAATTGATACCATCTTCCTGGTCCTAGCAGCCATGTGTTGCATTCTGTAATCCAGGTAGGGCAGAGATGCTGAAATACAGAGAACTAACACTCCCATTTTCCAGATGGCCAACATTTAAAAGCTCTGTGATTATAGTTGGTACTGCAGCTTGTGCCAGCCATTGAGTAAATAGCACTTATGCCCTAATTGCATTGTACCATTAAGGTTCAGTCTGGATTCTGATCTATTATGCATGGTTGAAGCCTTGGTACCTGCATTTTCAGTGGACTTGTGGGTTTTAGAGGACTTGATGTTTTGGAAGCTCTTATTCAAGAACTTAAAAGTTCAGGTAAATTGATGATTTTGAAGCATTGGTGCTTTACAACTTTGGTTTTTGAAACTTGGGGCCTTGAGACATTTGGAATCTGATGTCAGTCTGTGGAGATGGCTGTCACCATTTTAGAGCTTTAAGACCACTTGCATTTTGCACTTGGGGTCCTGACATTCTTATGATTTTCAGACATTGTGGTTCTGATATTTACACATAGCATCAGTTGATTTTTCAACCATTCAGGATTTTTAATCTTTGGGTGTTTTAAGTATTCATAGTTTAAAGGAATTGGAGTGTTTGAAACTGTTGAATGTTTTGAAACACTGCCACTTTTAACCTAGGAATTTTTAAGCATGTGAGTTTTGAGACACTGTTTCTCAATTTACCATATGTACTCACCATTTTGGCAGTTTTGAGGTCATCATGAACAAAAAGTTTGATGTATCAAGGATTTGTAGGTGTTGAGATGTAAGATGATTCTGACAACTCTCTAGGTTATGTTTAAAACTTTACACCACAAGTGAGGCTAGCATACTTTTGGGAAATTGACTGTCTTTTTATGAGTTGTACATGTGCTTTTTCAGCCTGGAATTAAGCAGATGAAATGATGAAAACATATTATTTGTAGTTTAGTTTTGTAGCTGGATTTTAAAAAGCATCAACACGGTATAGCAAGCCATGTTAGCTGGATTTATGATTGCTATTTTGATCTAGAAGCTGCGATTATCAATTATTCCCATAGTTTTCAGAGTTATTGGTTATCATGCAGGGTTGGATTCATGAATTTTAATTGTGGGAGTGGGGATACTTGACTGAAGGGGCATTACTCCCTGGCTGACAAAAGTTTTAGGGGAAGGGGTGTCTCAAACTTTCCACAGGGGAGCCTTTCTCTCTCAGAGTGTTTGTTTAACTGATAAAAAATCATTGAGCAGTTAGAGATGTGTTAACCTCCTCAGAGGGGTGCCTTTTCCAGGTCAGAAGGGTGCTACCTGTCAATGTGCAGGGGGAGGGGCATATGCACCTGGATCTGCTAGTGTTTTTGTGATATCAGTAGCTATCAGTAGGTCCCAAATGGAAGACTGCTGTGGGGTTAAAATATTGTTTTTGGTGAATTTTAAAAATACTGGTCACTGAGTATGATGGAAGGCTAGAATAAGAGTTGTTACCAGGGAAAATAAAGCTGAACTGTTGTCACTAGTTTAAAATTATGTGAAGTTAGCATTATTGAAAAGTTACTTGACATACAGAATTTCCTTTCTATCCCATCCATTCATCTAAAATTGTGTATGGTGCCATAAAATTGTGTATCCCTCCATAATTATGTGTATTAAGGACATGCATATGTGAAGCAGTCATCTGCATTTTTTGTCCTGTTACTGTTGCTAATAATTGCATTGCTAACTAAAGCTTCCATTCTTGTTCCAGGACTGACAAGAAAAATGGGTGATAAAATATCAGGAGATCCATCAGTCTTTCAGGACTCCTTTGAGTCCATAGTCCAACAAAGCATGGACGATTTTGAAATGGAACGGGAAGAAGCAATTGCTGATGCTTTGCAACAGCTAAAAACTCAGGTACATTTTACATTTGGGTTTAATGGCATGCGATGCCATCCATGCCACATCAAGAAACTTATTTTGGTTTTGGGAAAGGTTAATGGCAGAGCAGGCTTGAAATAGAGGCTCCATTTTTTATTAAAGCTTACTCATTGGCTCTGGATAGCAATAGGTGTAAGGGTTCTTTTAAAGGAATGTTTTCTGCCTTAAATGTATCTATGTTTTAGAAGTGTGTTGATTTATGCAAAAAAGCATTCACAAACCTGGCAATGATTCCTGATGCCAATCAACATTTTCCCAGATCCCCAGATGCCAATGATCTGGAATGATCCCCAGATGCCAATGATCCCCAGATGTGCAACATTTTCAATGTATCAATATTTGATGGAGATCTCAATATGGTCCACACTTCTTTATTGTGAGCAGAGTTCCGAATGACGTCGTTTGAGAAAATACATGAATACCGTGACTTCTCCCGGACTTACACGGACGGTTCCAAGTCCGAGTATGGCGTAGGCTGTTCGTACGTCAATCGATCCCATACTGACTCTTTATGCTTACCAAAACATGCATCCATTTTTACTGCTAAATTGTATGCCATTTTGAAAGCTGTTCGTTTTATACAAAATGATCAGACCTCAAAGCACGTTGTGTTCACCGACTCCCTGAGCAGACTTTTAGCAATACAATCATTTAATCAAGATAACTGACTTATTCGCAATATTCTACGAGTTGTAGAATTGTTAGCCGGAATGGGTAAGACTACTGTCTTCTGCTGGATCCCCAGTCACATTGGGCTAGCTGGAAATGAAGCTGCCGACATGGCTGCAAAGATCGCTATCAGCAGTGGTCGCACCGTTTCTCTACCACTTCCTCCAATATAACTACCCATATATATCATCATTTATACGATCAGAATGGCAGCAGGTCTTGGGTTCGAAGTGTAGCAAACTAAGTGTCCTGAAGCCGACACTAGGGCGGTGGTGGTCCTCGCATCGGGTAAATCGATGGGAAGAAGTTGCGCTCTGCCATCTGAGAATAGGACATACCTTAGTCACACACCGCACTTAGTGTCTGGAGGTGACCGATCCTTATGCCCCTGCTGTTCTGCCTTGCTTACTGTACACCATGTCATTGTAGCGTGTTCAACACTGGAACCTCTACGCCGTCAGTACTTTGGAAGAGCGAGCACCGACTCCTTACGTATGCTTCTGGGTGACGACTCGGATGTCGTGACATCCGGCAACATCTTTACCTTTCTTCGACATGCAAACTTTGATGTGATATATCGTCCTTGAGAACCAATATTCTACCTCCACTAATGATGATTTGAAGGACATACCGTTTTAGGTTCTCTAACCATTGTTATGGGCACAAAATGACCCTGCTGTCGACGTGCCCCTAAACATCAATTCATCATCATCATCACTTCTTTATTGTGCAGCCTGTGGGAGACATTCCACAAAATATCAGCCTGTGTTTATTATAACATCTACATTTGCTGGATTATCATGTGACAGGGGTTGATGGCGACCGTGGTCAGCGGGACAACGAGCGCCACCAGTGGCAGTTTTGATAATTAATGCTACTGCTGATTGTAATGTCTCATGAAACGCTTGCCTGTGTTAAGATAGCCAAACTAAACAATACTCATCTCATTGCGTGTAAAGAAAGCATACGACCTTCAATATACCAGGAGGTGCTGAGTTGACATCAAAAGTAACGTTAAGGATTATACTTTATTAGGTACTCAACGTTTCGGCCAGGGGCCATCGTCAGGAGTGATATAAAAATGTCAAGTTAAGCAATTGAAAAAAAAAAAAAAAGCACGCGAGAAAAAAAGCGTGCAAAGACACGTGGAATGCAGAAAAGCCTCCTCAGTGGTGCAGACACTTAAAGAAACTCCAAACCAGAAACAAACTAGGTCAAGATAGAATCCTCTGAGGAAGCCCGAGCCGATGGTCCACATACATATCGACACATACACTCACGCACATATATAGACATAGATCCAATATAACGCGTAATACATAGAATATAATTTATGTTTAGCAGCACGAGTCTCCTCCGATACTATTTCATGCGAGCGGAGCCTTGCGAAGATGACAACTCTTTTCCTGGAAAACGGATACCCAGCACATCGGGTACACTCCGCCGCTCGTGCTGTTCACCCTCACAACAGGAGTAGGATAAGTGGGCAACGTCGGCATCGAGCGGGTAGTAATCCCAACTATGTTTACATGAGACTTCCATTTGTCGATGACCAACTATGTCGACAGGTAAACGCAGCCATCCGTTCGTCTCATCTAAACCATGTTAGGGTAGCCTGACTAGCGGACCTACGCTGAAATCTTACCTGGTCCGCTCAGCCCTGGAAATTCCGCCATGCCCTGCTGGTAGAAGAACGTGCCACACCTGCATCAACGGGCTCAAAGGTAGATGCACGCGAAAAACGTAGTTTATAAAATAACGTGCAACCGCTGTCTTGGAATATTTTATGTCGGTGAAACCAAACGTAGTATCAGGGATAGGTACAATGAGCACTTGGGAGATGCCAGACTTCGAAGAGCATACACACCTTTAGGCGAACACATGATCGACAAACATTATAACATGGAACACAGCGACACTAACACAAACTTCAAAGTAGAAATTCTAGCAACAGCCAGGGACAACGCTGATCTAAAGGTCCTCGAATCTCTACACATACGTAATCTACGGCCGCAACTAAACACGCAAACGACGTCTTGGTATATCACTTAAATTACATAAACATAAATTATATTCTATGTATTACGCGTTATATTGGATCTATGTCTATATATGTGCGTGAGTGTATGTATCGATATGTATGTGGACCATCGGCTCGGGCTTCCTCAGAGGATTCTATCTTGACCTAGTTTGTTTCTGGTTTGAGTTTCTTTAGTGTCTGCACCACTGAGGAGGCTTTTCTGCATTCCACGTGTCTTTGCACGTTTTTCTCGCGTGCTTTTTTTTTTTTCAATTGCTTAACTTGACATTTTTATATCACTCCTGACGATGGCCCCTGGCCGAAACGTTGAGTACCTAATAAAGTATAATCCTTAACGTTACTTTTGATGTCAACTCAGCACCTCCTGGTATATTGAGGTCGTATGCTTTCTTTACACGCAATGTCTAAAACCCAGGAGCATCTAAGGCCATTCTTCGTTGTATTAAACAATACTCATCTCATTGAATGATAATATAGTTATTTCACTATCTCACAGCAACATAAACATCAGAATATGATGAAGAATAGATGCGGACTAAAGCACCACAAAACAGAAGCTCACCTTGGTATTGTCGTGTTTGTCAAAACAAATCCATTATGTTCTTCAATTCATGCACATCAGATAAAAAAACTTATAATTCCATGCAATGATATACCTATTTGAATAGCTTAGATTATTATAATCTTCTGAAGAAGTAGAATCTTGGGTTCTCCTGTGATGCATTCGACTGCTAGGTCATATAGCGTTGCCAACCTCTCACCCCACTTAATCGTGGGCAGACTCGGTAATCCCGCCGGATGTGGGATTCAAACTCACACTCTTAGGTTCGAGAGTCGAACGCCCTACCGACTGAACTACCGCGACCGCAACATATTATAATTTTCTAGACATAGCCAAAATTAGATGCGAGCATGGGTACTACAATATAGGAGCTTGTTCTGGTTTTGCCATGTTTTTCACAGACATCCATTATGTTCTGAGAAGTGACTTCAAATTCCAGTATACAAAATGGGGCGAGTTATTTCATTGAAAGTTAGTAACATGATTGAGAAATCATCATAATGTATATTAATGTAGCCATTTGGCTATCTTATGGTATGTAATACTTCGGGATATTAATAAAATTAGATGGTAATATATATGAGTAATTAAAGATTCATGTCAATGTGTGAGACAAGAAAAAGGGTCTGCCTTGTAGTGCCAATGTCCACATCTAATGTTATTGTTATCGAAAATCATTTGGTACTACGAGATAGCCAAAGGGCTGTATTATTACCCAATATAATGATTTGTGCTCAATTATATCCATAACTTTTGAGAAAATAATCGATTGATGTCAACGAGCAGCTTCGGTATTGTAATGACAAATCCGCATCTAATGTTTAATATATCACAAAGATATTGGTACTGTCAGAATGCCAAATAGGTGTGTTATTACATGCTAGGATGCTTTTGTATTATGTGGCTTCAACTTATGAGAAAATAATGGGTTTGTGTTCACGCATGACAAGACTACGGCAAGCTTTCATCTTGTAATGCCCAAGACTGCAACTGATGTTATGCATATCCCAAAGCATTTGCTACTTATTGTGAGATAGTCAAGTAAGTATATTATTGCCTGCTTCCGTAAGTTTTTTATTACGTGCGCAACTTTAAAGAAAATAATGGATTTGTGTTAACAAGCATGGCAATACCAAGCAAAGCTTCCATCTTGTAGTGCCTAAATACGCATCTAATTTCGATCACACTTTGGTGTGTGGGATACTGTGAGACAGTGTGATACTATGTGTGATACTGAGTTTTAGCTTTTCCTATCTCTTAACCCACAGGCAAATATTGATTAAGAGACCGTCGCAATCAGCCGGTAACAAAAGTTTCAAAAACTGTCACTGGTAGCGCTAGTTTTTCCGCTGGCCGCCATTGACCTGTATCATATATGATCTATATTTGGGTATATTTCCCAAATTTGCTTGAATTTATTAAGTTCTGTGCACCCTTTGGACACTGCGTGCGTGCTTTCGATCTCTATCTGCTCATGTTTTGCTGCAAGGGCTACCTTAGGTGCTGAGTTTGGCTCAATGCTAAAGGAATTCTTTGATTTTCCTTTAGCATCGAGCCAATGACAAAGAATCAAAAGGATCAAAAGGAATTCTTTGATTTGAACAGTTTGACAAAATAAGTGCACTGCATACACTGGGCGTATGCACAACTTGTGCCTGCATTAGGTTGTGTGAGAGCAGCGCCGCCACGACTGCGTGGTGTTGAACACTGCTGCAGGGGGTCAACACCCGCTTCATCGTGACGGACGAGCGGGCTCATGACGTGCCGGCTCAGATCGCCGAGCTGGCCGCGCTGGCTGCCGACGCCGGCGGCGGCGGCGGCGGCGGCCAGCTGCCGCGGCTGGCGGACCTGCTGCTCCAGCTGCGCCTGTTCTGCGCCGCCGGCCTGGCCGAGCGCTGCCTGGCCGGCCGGCGCGGCGCCTACGCCGCCGTGCTGGCGTGCCTCGACAGCCGGCCGGCGGACGCGCTCGACACGCTGGCCGCGCTGCAGGACGGCCAGCCGGACCTGTTCCGGCCGGCCGACGCCGGCCTGCTGCTGGCGCAGCTGGAGCGGCAGCCGACCGAGGCGCTGGCGTGGGCGGCCGCCGTCACGCTGCAGCACGAGCGCAACCGGCAGGCGCTGGCCGACGCCGGCCTGCTGCCGCTGCTGGCCGGCCGGCTGCGCCAGCACGAGCAGACGGAGCGCCACCTGCTGCCGGCTGTCTGCACGCTGGTGTGCCAGATGACGCGCGACGACGACGTGCGCGTGCCTTACGGCCGCGCCCACGAGCACGCGCGCCAGCTGGCGGAGGAGCACGGCGTGCTGGATGCGCTGGTCGAGCTGCTCAAAGGTGAGGGCGAGGTCGCATTGGTGAGCTGCGTGAGCTGCCAGGTCTCAAAGGTGAGTCGCTTCGTGGCGAGGGCGAGTCACGTTGGTGCAGACTGGTCTGTCCGTAACTTGGTGACGGACTTGCGAGTCCGCATCTCTTCCGGCGGATTTGGCCACCAGGTGGCGGGCGCTGGAGTTCGGCCAGTGTCTGCTGAGGTGTTCCACTATCAATGTTTGATGACAGTTTTGCAGGTGCGTACTTACCAAGGTGGACGGTGGGGTTGGCGGTCTGGTACGGTCAAAGTCATGCTCGATGTAGTGCGTTTGGCGTTTTTCTTAAACATTTTTTATCAAGTATCAAGTATAGCGTAAGCTGAATTAGTTACCTGCGACGTGGATGCGCCGGACCAAATGTGCACTTACGGCTGTCGTCCACCGCCGACGTGAGGCGGAGTCGAGCCGCTAGCCGCTGACCAAGCCGCGCCTTCCCAGATTCCGCCGAGGAGCCGGCACTTTCTGTTGAGTTGATCCAGACGTGCACCAAGCTGTGCGTTCGCCACGAGTTTTGCGAACAGGTCGCCATCAGCGGCGGCATCGATGTGCTGACCGCCATGATGCGCCGCAATCCCAGACACACGGTGGGTGTCCCAGCCGGCCGTGGCGTCACCGCGGCGTGATGTGCCACAACCCCGGACACACGGTGGGTGTCCCAGCTGGCCGTGACGTCACCGCGGCGTGATGCGCCGCAAACCCGGACACACGGTGGGTGTCCGAGCTGACTGTGACGTCACCGTGGCGTGATGTGCCACAATCCCAGACACACGGTGGGTGTCCCAGCTGGCCGTGACGTCACCGCGGCGTGATGTGCCACAACCCCGGACACACGGTGGGTGTCCCAGCTGGCCGTGACGTCACCGCGGCGTGATGCGCCGCAAACCCGGACACACGGTGGGTGTCCGAGCTGACTGTGACGTCACCGTGGCGTGATGTGCCACAATCCCAGACACACGGTGGGTGTCCCAGCTGGCCGTGACGTCACCGCGGCGTGATGTGCCACAACCCCGGACACACGGTGGGTGTCCCAGCTGGCCGTGACGTCACCGCGGCGTGATGCGCCGCAAACCCGGACACACGGTGGGTGTCAGAGCTGACTGTGACGTCACCGTGGCGTGATGTGCCACAATCCCAGACACACGTTGGGTGTCGCAGCGGGCCGTGACGTCACTGCGGCGTGATGCGCCGCAACCCCAGGCACACGGTAGGTGTTCCAGCTGGCCGTGACGTCAGCGCGGCGTGATGCGCCGCAACCCCGTACACACGGTGGGTGTCCCAGCCGGCCGTGACGTCACTGTGGCGTGATGCGTCGCAATCCCAGACACACGGTGGGTGTCCCAGCTGGCCGTGACGTCACCGCGGCGTGATGTGCCACAACCCCGGGCACACGGTAGGTGTTCCAGCTGGCCGTGACGTCATCGCGGCGTGATATGTCACAACCCCGGATACACGGTAGGTGTCACGAGGACTCTCTAAGGAATGAACTTGATAAACGAATTGCCATTGCAAGTCGGCAGCATCTATGCTCGTTTCGAGCAGCGGTGGCCCGACAAAAGAGCGTTACGGGACATGTCGACCCCGATTAGCCTTGTCACACGCCGGCTGAGGTCTCCCCGGTTGCCTTTTACCGTGTCGGTGCCGGCTTCTTTTGAGACTTTGCGCTGCAATTGGTGCACTGGTTGGTTGCCATTGATGCGCTGAGTATGGTTGTGCTGCGGCTTGAATGCATTGATTACTGGAATTTGCGCTGATGACGGTGGCACCATGTCACTGCGAGTAAATAAGTACCACGTACCGTGGCGAATACCCGAAGGCGGGGGCGCTGCGTAGTGTGCAAATACACCTTTTTGTGCGCATGTTGAGAAAGGTGTACGCAGTTCGGCAATAAGCTTGGCCTATGTCGTCTATTTGACATAGTGCATCAAGCCAAGTTGTGTGCACCTTATTCAGCATCCGCGAGAAAGAATTTCGACGACAGCGCAACCGATTTTGACGAAAGTGTATGCGATTTCTTTGCGTGCGTCTGGCTCAGCTGGCTGAACTAATGACGAAAATCAGCCATACTTATCAATACGGACCGCGCATTTCAAACTTTCACGCACTATGCCGAACACCTAGCATGGCTCGAAGTTGTTGTCGAAATGCGTGACTATTTGAATTGCGTGCAAAGTGGTGTACAGTATTTGTCGCCAAGGGATGCGTTTGTTTCCCGATCGATGCTACTCTGGGCCGCTGTAGGGATCGATGCTACTCTGGGCCGCTGTAGGGATCGATGCTACTCTGGGCCGCTGTAGGGATCGATGCTACTCTGGGCCGCTGTAGGGATCGATGCTACTCTCGGTCGCTCTAGCTGGCCAATCGTTATTGGCGGCATGCTCTCTCCACATGTGGCGTCCCGGCCACCCGCAGTGCTGCAAATTACCATTCGGTTCAGATTGTCGCAAGTTGGTGGCCGAATTTCGCCTGGACGCGGTGTGCTCTGTCGCTCTGTCGCTCTGTCGCTCTGTCGCTCGGATCGGTGCCCTGATTGCCGAAGTTGTGATGTACTGGCACGTAGCGGCCTGGGATGGCCTCCGTGCCCCGTGTGGCCTCCACGCGTTTGGGTCGTGAGCAGTACACATGGTACAATTAGAAGCAAAACGTTTCGTCTAATTATTGAGTTGGTAAGTTTGGATGCCTGTTTTGATCGAACAGATAGTGATATAGTGATATATATGTATTATACATTTATAATCCGTCGTGTCAACAGTTTGTGAGCTGTCAGCATGCCACATGTGTATCACGTGAAGTTAAACACTGCACCGACATTGCATCGACACTGTGATGGATTATACGCTTATCTTTGGCGATGAACATGTGACGTATTAATGCATGTGTTAATACGTCACACTGTCACCTGTATGTGACAGTTGCAAGGCTTGTGCTCTATAAGTGAAGTAGAAGAGGGCAAGCTCCAACATTTAATCCTGGAGGTGGAGAGGAAAATTTTGGTGTCATTGAATATGGAACGTATATTTTTCTTCAATACTGTGACATCAGTATTTCAGCCGCCACTTTCCAGTGAATATTGAGTACTTTATCACAGAGCATGTCATTGTCAAACAGTGCCATTTAGCCTCCGAATGAGAAGAATAATATGATAATTTTATGGAGAAGATAATATTCTGGATGTCAGAAATCTAAGGACTGACTTTTTTAATCCTGATTGCATGAGATGTAAGCTAAACACTACGTCTAAAAAACCTCTTGTGTCTTTGAGGACGCTGACTGCCAGTCGTGCAGCACCCGTCGTCAGACAGTTTCGTGGTCAAGAATGAGTCGTCGCGTTCGTCAGCATGCACTTCCAGACAGGATGTATTGCCGGTGCCCTCGCCTTGCTGCCGATGCATAATTGCGCACCTCTTCCACCAGGCGGCAATTGGCAGGTCGTTCTTCTTCATCCGCACGCTGGCCGGCAGCGACAAGGTGAAGGCGACAATCATGAAGACAGGCCTGGCGGATATCATCGCCGCGTCACTCAGCGAACTGAAGGTCAGTGCACAACGAGGCGCCGCTCTGGTGCCGACCACGTCGACTGGGGAGCTGGCGCCAGTAGACACCTCCGGGACGTCGCTCTGGTGTCGACCACGTCGACTGGGGAGCTGGCGCCAGTGGACACCTCCGGGACGCCGCTCTGGTGCCGACCACGTCGACTGGGGAGCTGGCGCCAGTAGACACCTCCGGGACGTCGCTCTGGTGTCGACCACGTCGACTGGGGGGGGAGCTGGCGCCAGTAGACACCTCCGGGACGTCGCTCTGGTGTCGACCACGTCGACTGGGGGAGGGGGGAGCTGGCGCCAGTAGACGCCTCCGGGACGTCGCTCTGGTGTCGACCACGTCGACTGGGGGGGAGCTGGCGCCAATAGACACCTCCGGGACGTCGCTCTGGTGCCGACCACGTCGACTGGGGAGCTGGCGTCAGCAGACACCTCCGGGACGCCGCTCTGGTGTCGACCACGTCGACTGGGGAGCTGGCGCCAGTGGACACCTCCGGGACGCCGCTCTGGTGCCGACCACGTCGACTGGGGAGCTGGCGTCAGCAGACACCTCCGGGACGTCGCTCTGGTGTCGACCACGTCGACTGGGGAGCGTGCGCCAGTAGACACCTCCGGGACGTCGTTCTGGTGCCGACCACGTCGACTGGGGGGGAGCTGGCGCCAGTAGACACTCCCCGGGACGTCGCTCTGGTGCCGCCCACATCGACTGGGGGGAGCTGGCGCCAGTAGACACCTCCGGGACGTCGCTCTGGTGCCGCCCACATCGACTGGGGGGAGCGTGTGCCAGTAGACACCTCCGGGACACTACTCTGGTGCCGCCCACATCGACTGGGGGGGAGCGTACGCCAGCAGACACCTCCGGGACACTGCTCTGGTGCCGCCCACATCGACTGGGGAGCTAGCGCCAGTAAGTGCCTACGGGTTCAGTGTCGACATCACGTGGTGTTTTCTCCGTCTCGGCTCAGTGGGGATGGGGCATCATGACGTGCGGGGTACCAGTTAGCGGTTGGCTGAGGTGGTTCAGCCAGGTCAGCTTCCAAGAAAGTGTTGTACATGTACATGTATGTGCTTGATTTTGTGTTTCGTGGTGAATATTATGTAAGCACGATCTATTAGGCTATCAAATAACCTGCTGGACGAAGTGCGGATGCTGTTTGATGACACTGGTAGGGGTTTACCTGTAAGTAATCAGCTCCTGCTGATTAAATTTGTTGTCCTATAAAACGTGTCGCCATACCCCACATAATATGCAACAATTGTCGGACGTCTCCTTGACTGTAAGCTCCAAACACAATCGTGCATAAAAACCTGTGCAATTCCCTGGCTGATTGAGATGCTGTAATATTTCAGCGCAGTGACAGGGGACAGTATATAGCTTGCAAACTTGTCCCCACAGATACCACACTGAGCATATGTACCTCTTTCGGTTCTACCCAATACAAAGTCGTCCGACAATGGGCTGAGATCGGACCGTCCAACTTGCACACTTAGTGCTCGGACTGTCCCAGAGTGTTACTTTTACAGAGACGACTCATTTGGCAGGCTATCATTTTCACGTGGAGGTGTTTCAACACGGCTGCGTGATGTGACGTCAGGAATGTTTTGGGTGTCGCCTGTCGCGTGTACCACGTGTCACCCGTGGCCGCAGACGAAGGGTATGGTGTGCGAGGCGGCATTCGCGGCCATCGGGGCGCTGACGCTGCGCAGCAGCGAGAACGCCGAGCGTCTGGCTGCCGCCGGGGTCATGCCCGCCATGATCGACGCCATGGAACTGCACCCGGCCGCCGACAAAACCCAGGCGAGTTGGCTGGTCCGGCCGACGGGGACACACGTGACGTGGCCAGGCGAGTTGGCTGGTCCGGCCGGCGGGGGACACACGTGACGTGGCCAGACGAGTTGGCTGGTCCGGCCGGCGGGGACACACGTGACGTAGCCAGGCGAGTTGGCTGGTCCGGCCGGCGGGGGACACACGTGACGTGGCCAGGCGAGTTGGCTGGTCCGGCCGACGGGGGACACACGTGACCTGGCCAGGCAGAGTTGGCTGGTCCGGCCGGCGGGGACACACGTAAGGTGGCCAGGCAGAGTTGGCTGGTCCGGCCGGCGGGGGACACACGTGACGTGGCCAGGCGAGTTGGCTGGTCCGGCCGGCGGGGGACACACGTGACGTGGCCAGGCGAGTTGGCTGGTCCGGCCGGCGGGGGACACACGTGACGTGGCCAGGCAGAGTTGGCTGGTACGGCCGACGGGGACACACGTGACGTGGCCAGGCGAGTTGGCTGGTCCGGCCGGCGGGGACACACGTGACGTGGCCAGGCAGAGTTGGCTGGTCCGGCCGGCGGGGACACACGTGACGTGGCCAGGCGAGTTGGCTGGTCCGGCCGGCGGGGGACACACGTGACGTGGCCAGGCAGAGTTGGCTGGTCGCGAGTTGGCTGGTCCGGCCGGCGGGGACACACGTGACGTGGCCAGGCGAGTTGGCTGGTCCGGCCGGCGGGGGACACACGTGACGTGGCCAGGCAGAGTTGGCTGGTCCGGCCGGCGGGGACACACGTGACGTGGCCAGGCGAGTTGGCTGGTCCGGCCGGGGACACACGTGACGTGGCCAGGCGAGTTGGCTGGTCCGGCCGGGGGACACACGTGACGTGGCCAGGCAAGTTGGCTGGTCCGGCCGGCGGGGGACACACGTGACGTGGCCAGGCGAGTTGGCTGGTCCGGCCGACGGGGGACACACGTGACCTGGCCAGGCAGAGTTGGCTGGTCCTGCCGGCGGGGACACACGTAACGTGGCCAGGCAGAGTTGGCTGGTCCGGCCGGCGGGGGACACACGTGACGTGGCCAGGCGAGTTGGCTGGTCCGGCCGGCGGGGGACACACGTGACGTGGCCAGGCGAGTTGGCTGGTCCGGCCGGCGGGGACACACGTGACGTGGCCAGGCAGAGTTGGCTGGTACGGCCGACGGGGACACACGTGACGTGGCCAGGCGAGTTGGCTGGTCCGGCCGGCGGGGACACACGTGACGTGGCCAGGCAGAGTTGGCTGGTCCGGCCGGCGGGGGACACACGTGACGTGGCCAGGCGAGTTGGCTGGTCCGGCCGGCGGGGACACACGTGACGTGGCCAGGCAGAGTTGGCTGGTCCGGCCGGCGGGGACACACGTGACGTGGCCAGGCGAGTTGGCTGGTCCGGCCGGGGACACACGTGACGTGGCCAGGCAGAGTTGGCTGGTCGCGAGTTGGCTGGTCCGGCCGGCGGGGACACACGTGACGTGGCCAGGCGAGTTGGCTGGTCCGGCCGGCGGGGGACACACGTGACGTGGCCAGGCAGAGTTGGCTGGTCCGGCCGGCGGGGACACACGTGACGTGGCCAGGCGAGTTGGCTGGTCCGGCCGGGGGACACACGTGACGTGGCCAGGCAGAGTTGGCTGGTCCGGCCGGCGGGGGACACACGTGACGTGGCCAGGCGAGTTGGCTGGTCCGGCCGGCGGGGGACACACGTGACGTGGCCAGGCAGAGTTGGCTGGTCCGGCCGGCGGGGGACACACGTGACGTGGCCAGGCGAGTTGGCTGGTCCGGCCGGGGACACACGTGACGTGGCCAGACAGAGTTGGCTGGTCCGGCCGGCGGGGGACACACGTGACGTGGCCAGGCAGAGTTGGCTGGTCGCGAGTTGGCTGGTCCGGCCGGCGGGGGACACACGTGACGTGGCCAGGCGAGTTGGCTGGTCCGGCCGGCGGGGGACGCACGTGACAGCGCCAAGCAGGGCTGGGGGCTGAATCTGACCTCCGATGAAGTTAGGATTGTCCTTATGGTGTGCCCATGCTTATGAACATTCATTATTGTTTCGTGTGCGCTTATGTAGATTAAGGATACAATGTGTTCGATAAGGATTAGTTCATGCTCGCTATTTATTAATTGTGCAATTCCTAAGACACGAAATAGTGATGTCCATGTTAAAAAAACATCAGGTAAAATGTGAAAGCCTGATGATTAAACAAATACCTACATAAAGTGATGCTATAATAAGCGCATGTCAGCCAACTGACACGTGGCCAGTTGGACATTGAGGTGTGTTTCGCAGAAACTGGCGTGCATGGCGGTTCGCAACATGGTGTCTCACAGTCCTGAGCTCAAACCTGCCTTCCGAGAGCTGGGCGTCGAGAAGCTCATCAACGATGCTCTCCGCACACACGGGAAAATGGTAAGAGGACACAGCTTACCTGCAGTTGCCGAGTATGCACTGTCACTGTTGCTACGATTATCTCCTCCTGTCCCCCCCCTCCCCCTAACATGACCAGCTTGTGGTGATGAGCCATGTCTGGGTAGAGATGTGGCTTTGTGATTGATCCGACTGTTTGTAATTGGCGAATTGTCGGCCGGAGGGTATTGCAGTGGCCATGATCCAAAGCCGGGGTGTGTTCTTGAAGTCGCTGAGCTAGTGGGCAGATATTCAAACCATCCGGTCTGTGTGAATGTTAGCTGTGAAGACATGGCTCGTGTGAGATGGTTTTCAGTCATGCTATCATTGAAATATCAACATGGGTGGAGCTGCCTGTTCAAACTTCTAAAGAGTCGAGCGGTTGTAACGGGTGCACCATGTACCACATGTCCAGATTCGTGGCGACTGCATCAGGGAACGGAAGCGTTCCGATAACTCGCCAGCTATAGCGCCGCTGGACACTCCTAACATGTTCAAAGTTGCATCTCTGGTTACTAATGCTGACAAGGTCAAGTATAATATAATAATATCAGTGAGAGCTAGATGATTCGTGAGGAGGTACTACTTGGACTTTAAATATGGGATATGCTAGGTTGATTAATCTGATATGATTGGTTGAAAGGAATCAGCCGGTGTCAAAGTGATAGATATTCACTGGCGTGCCAGAGTGATGAAAGTGCGCCATCCGTAGAATAATTTTGATGAGACAATGTCTGTGGGAGAGATTTAAAGCCATCTATGTATTGGAAGTTTATGTTCATGTTCCCTGTTAGTGTAGTAGTGATTAAGTTATGTCGTTACTTTGAGGTTTGGTGCTATTGCAGTGTTTGGTTTGCAATGCTGTTAATTGTGTGACGTTCCTCTTAACGACGCTGGCCTTCTATGAGTTTCGAATCGGCAATTGTCCCTTCTATTTTATATTGGTTACCAACACCTGTGTTGGTAACCAACACTGGCTTTTGTCGGGTACCAACGCTCCTGAACTAGGAGCCCACACAAAAAAAAATATTGGGGACCCTGTGCATAGAGGTAGTGGGTGGGCCGGACTGGATTTGGGGAGAGGCGCACCACACAGGGTCCGATGTTGAAAAAGGAAGTTGTTGGTCGGAGTCCAGCATTGGGAGGAAAAAGTCCCCATGAAAAAAGATAATCCAAATTGACACCCACATACTGGGCTGTTGGTAGTCTTCCTCATCTCGTGATATCAGGAGCGTATTTTCGAACTGGTGGGCTCGTGACTAAGACGTGGCTGTATTTCGTAGGTGGCGCCACTGTATCGTTCTGATTGTGTGGTCCGAGTGCCAGGTGTCGCCTCTGTGCCCGTGGCGTGCCCACTCCGAGTGATCAGGTGCCTGGCATCGTCTCTGTACCCGCGACATGACTCTGACCTATCTGGGTATCAGGTGCCCCCACCGAACCCGCACTGCCACCGCCGTGTTATGCTGGTGTCCGGTGTCGTCATTGTACCGGTGACCTGACCTCGACGCATGACGTGGGCGCCACAAGTATCCGTGTCACAAGCAGACTTGTGCTCGACTCGAGTTGAATCGAGAATCGACTTATGAATCAATCGTTTTTGGATGAGTCGGGAGTTGAATCGATTCTTTTCCTGAAAACATATCTTGAGTCGTGAGTTGAATCGCATCTTTCTTTAAAAAATGAGTTGAATCACGAGTAAATCATTTGAATCACAATGAGTCATTTGAGTCTTGTGACTCAAATGCAAGTCATGAACAAAAGATATAAAGCATGTATGTTTGTGAATAGTATGCCATGACACAAAGTAGGGAGTAAAAACACAGTATAATTATTCATGCTTAGCATTACAATTGTCAATTAATCAGCTGCCAGTGAGTAAAGAATGAGGGGTACTTAAGTTATTTGCCAAAAACGGATAACAATAACTACAAATAAGTATTAATGTTAAGCTTGGTATTCACAATCAGTATCATGCATGAGTCAATCCTAGCGCCAGGAACACAACACAGAAATGTGATGCGATTGTGAAAAAGAATATGGAACCGAAACGGCCCTGCACTGCAACAGGTCTGCACTAAATAAAATTGCGTTGGTTTGTGTCACAAATAACAAACCCGTGCCTGTGACAAATAACAAACCCAAGGTACCTTTACTAGAAGGTAGATCGAAGGTTTCCTTCAAGCCCGCATGACGTCACTCGAAGTTTGTTAAAATATGGTATCAATTTGGTTCCAGGACTTTTCTCAAATCATACGCAATGGTCACTTTAATTTGCTTCCTAGCAAATATATTTGTCTTCCGCTCACCAGGTGAGTTATAATCTTGCCCCATTCTTTCCAGTGAGCATTTGTTCCGACACATTTTATTATCATGCATAGGCAAGGTTGGATTTGTGCATTGTAATCCGGCATGTGGAGAGGAATATTTTGTAGTCATCCAGTATGGAGGATATTTTTCTTCAAACCTTATGTATCGTAACTTAATTTGCACCCATTTCAGTGAATTTTGAGCACTTTTACTTGATCACAGCAGTTCGTTGTCAAAAGTTAATAACTTAGGAAATTCAACCTCCAGATGAGAAAACAAGAAATTATTTTCTGGAGAGGATAATGTTTGGGATCCCAAAAATATAGGATCAGCCTATTTTTCGAAACATCTACCTACCTACCTACATTGACATACAGCAGTTGTTGAAAACAGTTTTTTTTCTAGGCCAGCTAGACCCAAGGCATGATGCATTCTTCCTTGATGAATCTTGCATGGATTATTGATGATACATGCATAATTGAACATTTATGTACAACACCATTGTGATCTAGGAATGCCCTCCTGAAACTTGCAACTCGACTGAAACTCTCCTGCCACTGGGGAGAAGAAGCTATGGCGTACTAAGCCCCCCCCTCCCCTGACTGTCCTTTCTTCCGCTCTTGAACGAGGGTGACAACTTGAACACGTAAAATGGATGGTAGAGGGAGCCTACCAATATCAGGAACAATCCCTTTATTTTTGAGGCGCTTGATGGTGAGCCTGCCGGAAATGGCACATTGTTAGGCAGGACGATTATTACTGGGTCATTTATGCTACCCTTTGCTGAAGCTAAAGAATAGATCTTTCAATTAGAATATGTCAAAGTACCCTATATTGCCATAAAATATGCAAGATAGCGTAGAGAAAGTCGGTAAAATTGAGTGTAAACCAATGGTGAAGGGAAACCTTCAAGCCCGCTACCAAACCAACTTCGTGGAGGCAACAAACCAACGCAATTTCATTCTGTGCAGATACCTATTGCAGTGCAGGATCTGGGTGCTATGTTGAAGTTAGGTGGTGATGTGTGTCAGGTGTATATGATTCAGGTTGTGCATCTTGCTGATGTGGATTGAAGTATTATGCACTCGTGGCTTTGCATATGCATTGACAACCATTCATCTCGTTAATGTTTTTGAGTCAATTACTTTATGCACCTGCACATGCATTTATCTGTATATATCCTATATACCTACCAACTATTACAGTGCATGACGAATGATAAATAATGTCAGGTGAAAAAGTTATAGCAAAAATAATATATTCAACAGATGTTTCGATGTTAGAGCATCTTCGTTGGTGTCTAAATAAATACTAATCCCTTCTTTAATTAGACACAGATGAAGATGCGTTGACATCAAACTGTCTGTCGAGTAAATTATTTTGCTATAACTTTTTTCACCTCACATTATACATATATATATATATATATATATATATATATATATAATTAGTGTGTGGGCAGTGCATACTGAATCATATGGCTTATGAGTGATACCATTGAGTCGGATCTGAATCGATTCAAATTTCTGTATGAGTCGTGAGTTGAATCATGCTTTGTGAGCTCTGAGTCTGAATTGAGTCGAATCAAATAATTTTGACCTGCTCTGAATCATGAGTTGAATCGGATCTCAAGATCTATGAGTCAAATGTGAGTCGACTAAAAAAATTTGGGTCGAGCACAAGTCTGGTCACAAGGTGCGTTCTTTGTCGCAATTATTTCGCAGATTCTGCTGTGTGGTGTTGCATATTCCGCAGGTTCCTGCCCGCGGAGCGTTCTGGCAAGGTTCTCTCCGTATGAATTGTGAGCTCCTTTTAAAGAGGTGTAGTCGAAATTATTGCTGGGGTGGCTTTATGGACTAAAATTATATCGCTTAGCGGAGCTTGCTGTGTGAACCCTTGCCCCACCACCAGGTCCATGAATTCCAGTTCATCGGCATAATTTTGACCGGGAGTTTAACGTGACGTCATTGCACCAACATGACCGGCTCAGTAGCTCGTCTCTCCGGCCTTATCGGGCCAGTTGCTAACTGACCCTCCCAATCGAGGGCTAAATGCGAGCGCATGAAGTGACGAACCCTGTATTGCCAGGACAGAGACCAGTGTAGGCCAGCGCTCAAACCATATGGGCCACCAGGGCGGAATGTGTGTCGCTGCTTGAGATGTTCCTAACTTTACTTGGAAAACCCGTACCGCTGGTGGCATTAACAGTCATAGATACCTTTTTTTTGCAGAACTTGGCCAGAGCGTATTTCCTTCAAAAAATTACTTACGAATTTTCCATAGTTCCGTCGTTTCATTATTATGTCCGATGAACGTCGCCGTCTGACACAAAATCACACAGGACAGGGCAGGAGCAGCTTATTGCACACAGGACAGGGCAGGAGCAGCTTATTGCACACAGGACAGGGCAGGAGCAGCTTATTGCACACAGGACAGGGCAAGAGCAGCTTATTGCACACAGGACAGGGCAGGAGCAGCTTATTGCACACAGGACAGGGCAAGAGCAGCTTATTGCACACAGGACAGGGCAAGAGCAGCTTATTGCACACAGGACAGGGCAGGAGCAGCTTATTGCACACAGGACAGGACAGGAGCAGCTTATTGCACACAGGACAGGGCAAGAGCAGCTTATTGCACACAGGACAGGGCAAGAGCAGCTTATTGCACACAGGACAGGGCAGGAGCAGCTTATTGCACACAGGACAGGGCAGGAGCAGCTTATTGCACACAGGACAGGGCAGGAGCAGCTTATTGCACACAGGACAGGGCAGGAGCAGCTTATTGCACACAGGACAGGGCAAGAGCAGCTTATTGCACACAGGACAGGGCAGGAGCAGCTTATTGCACACAGGACAGGGCAGGAGCAGCTTATTGCACACAGGACAGGGCAAGAGCAGCTTATTGCACACAGGACAGGGCAAGAGCAGCTTATTGCACACAGGACAGGGCAAGAGCAGCTTATTGCACACAGGACAGGGCAGGAGCAGCTTATTGCACACAGGACAGGGCAGGAGCAGCTTATTGCACACAGGACAGGGCAGGAGCAGCTTATTTCACACAGGACAGGGCAGGAGCAGCTTATTGCACACAGGACAGGGCAAGAGCAGCTTATTGCACACAGGACAGGGCAAGAGCAGCTTATTGCACACAGGACAGGGCAGGAGCAGCTTATTGCACACAGGACAGGGCAGGAGCAGCTTATTGTACACAGGACAGGGCAAGAGCAGCTTATTGCACACAGGACAGGGCAGGAGCAGCTTATTGCACACAGGACAGGGCAGGAGCAGCTTATTGCACACAGGACAGGGCAGGAGCAGCTTATTGCACACAGGACAGGGCAGGAGCAGCTTATTGCACACAGGACAGGGCAAGAGCAGCTTATTGCACACAGGACAGGGCAAGAGCAGCTTATTGCACACAGGACAGGGCAAGAGCAGCTTATTGCACACAGGACAGGGCAAGAGCAGCTTATTGCACACAGGACAGGGCAGGAGCAGCTTATTGCACACAGGACAGGGCAGGAGCAGCTTATTGCACACAGGACAGGGCAGGAGCAGCTTATTGCACACAGGACAGGGCAGGAGCAGCTTATTGCACACAGGACAGGGCAGGAGCAGCTTATTGCACACAGGACAGGGCAGGAGCAGCTTATTGCACACAGGACAGGGCAGGAGCAGCTTATTGCACACAGGACAGGGCAGGAGCAGCTTATTGCACACAGGACAGGGCAGGAGCAGCTTATTGCACACAGGACAGGGCAAGAGCAGCTTATTGCACACAGGACAGGGCAGGAGCAGCTTATTGCACACAGGACAGGGCAGGAGCAGCTTATTGCACACAGGACAGGGCAGGAGCAGCTTATTGCACACAGGACAGGGCAAGAGCAGCTTATTGCACACAGGACAGGGCAAGAGCAGCTTATTGCAGTCGGCGTGCGCCTCGCGCAATCAACGAAAACTTGGCGCGGATTCTGTGAGGGGTGGGCAAATAACAACACATGATGTCCGATACCGCGAAATCCGCGGACGGAATGTGACCAAAGAACGCACCCACAGCTGCGCGCCGCTGACCTGTGTGTGGCGCCTCTGTACCGCTGACGCCGCCGTGACCGACACGTGCCCCGGGCCGGCCAGGTGTACGACGAGGGCCGCGCCGCCCTGCGCGACCTCGAGTGTCAGGTGTTGCTGAAGGAGGAGTGGACGGGCCGCGGCGGCGCTCTCACCACCGGCCTGATAGTGGAGCCGGAGCGGGTCGACCAGTGACACCCGGTCCGGGCCGGCCCGGCCGACCACCTGCGGTTCTGGCGGACATCTCTCACCCCTCGCGCTGCCCAGTCTGACCGACACACACACACACTGTGATACTGCGCTGTAGCACTCGTGGCACGGTCAGGCCGTGGGCTTCTGGCTGCTCTGCTAATTCGTTTGGCATGCTCGTGTTAATATTTTTGCATGCAAATATGTTGCATTGTATTAAATGACTCGCGTCGTCTCCAACGGCACCTACCTCTGTGAATCAATAGTTAGGGTTTAATACAAACATTCCTTTAGATTTCTGTCTCATTTTAGCGTGACGAAGTATTTTTCCTCATGGTTAGCAAAATGGGCGGGATATGGTTATTGTTGGCCATTTCAGTGGCCCAAGCGACCTCTTCTTGCCTCGTTATGTGTGATTTTGTACAAGATGGTGACTACTTTAACCGGTTCATACCGGATTAAACTGTCCAAGATTTCTAATTTCCCTTATGCAGTACAATGTCTCCAGTTAGTGTGTGACTTCTCTGTGATAAAAATGATGAAGAACCTATTCGAAATGCACACTAAAGAACATTTCAGGAGTTCTGTAGAAACTTTCATGGAGTGCTTTTGCAAGCGCTGGCGTTTGCTAGGTAGCGTTTTTCCATGTGTTACCATAAGTATGTTAAGTCGCTGGAATTTATGTGGTGCTCAGCAATGCTTAAATGGTTCTCAGGCACCACCTGTTATCGCTCAAACCCGACCAGTGACCCTACACTACATTACCGGTGTAAGATACTGGCAGGTATGGGCGCAAAATGACCAATGCAGTCGACGCGCCCTAAAGCACAAATCCACCACCACCACCACAAGATACTGGCAGGAGTGCTGGGCGAGTGGTGACAGGTGAGCTCAAACCCGACCAGTGACCCTACACTATATTACCGGTGTAAGGTGCCGACAGGAGTACTGGGCGAGTGGTGGCAGGTGAGCTGAAGGGCTCCCGTGTTGAAGGCACAAACTCGGGCAACGTGCCGTTACAAGATAAAAATGCAAGACTGACCGCAACCGCGCCTTCGTGGCATCCTATAGAGACGTGCACCTTATTTCGTCCAATGTTGAACGGAAGTGCAGGCATGAACACAAATAAGTAGAGTCTAATGTAATGTTCCCATCGATGCGAGCGAACGTCCAACCCTGGGGCACCCAGGTCATGAGGACTGACATAACCACGTGGCTGGCGGCCGATGGACTGCGTGCGGCTGACTGCGGACACGAGAAGTGCAGCCACATAGTCTGGAAGGTATGTCTCAAGTACTTCTTGCGACGAAAGCTGACAAAGAAATGATAATTATAAGAGCTTGTCAATTTCTGACAAGACTATGCCATACAATGGAATGGCTACTACGGTGCGCCACCATCAAAGGCGTACATTGACTGGGCTGCAACTCTGCGTATTGGCTTCCGAAAAGTGGTATTTCGGAGAAGAAAACGAAGAAAATATACCCACTATTGTGCAACACAAATAAAAGATTGCGGTGAACGAAAGTTGCACCGCTATGTACCGAAAACAAGACTCAGGTTTTCTCAAGGAAAGGGTAGCATAAGTTTGCAAATCAAGTGCCATTCAACTCAGATTGTCTTCTGTACATAAGCATTCTCTTACTGTGTCGTATTTTCCCTTGATTACCTGCGAAGCAAGCAATTTCATAGTTTACGGGCATTTAATAGTACGTTATGATCGTTAACGGAAACAAAGTATATTCGAAGCAGCATTGCGTGGGCAAGTTTGTTTTGCCTTGGGAGAACGTTGAATTTGGAAGTTCATTTTATGCCACCCAGTGGCAGTGGGCAATTTCGGGGCTAAAACTAGTCTTATCCAGGCGTTAGTTAAGCCATGATTTTGGCAGTTTAAAATATATTGGCATAAACTTACCAACCCAGCTTTGCTTAAGCTGGGTGAAAGTCACTTCAAGTGAACAAAATGGACCGGTGCAGAATGATGTCTGCATAGCCCTACTCAACTCGGTAATGATGAATATACGTTAAATTATCTGGGTGGTAATGGGGGTTAGATCATCTGAAGGCTCAATTATCGCTTCGCTCGAAAGTTATGGCCAGAGCGCACACATTCTTTTGGGGAAATCCGACCGGTTCACATGTTTTGCTGACCTGCTCCATTATGAACGTAGTCGATCAGGATAATATGGACGCAATATACATACCTCAATATATGCCTCCATTGTTACCCAATTCATGGTGCAATACGAGCGGTTTATTGCGAGGTAAGTTATCGGATGGATGATTAAGTGAATGAAGCGGGGAGCGCGATATTCGTTTGTTCAAACATCGAAGACGTCAACAGAAACTGATGTTTATGATCGAGGTGGTGGTATCAAAGCGAAGGACAGATCGGTGAAGTGTGGCATCGATCTGCTGGAAGTGACCGCTTGCACTGTAATTTGTTTAGCAATACGTGACCGCTTGCGCTGTAATCTGCTTAGCAACACGTGACTGCTTGCGCTGTAATCTGCTTAGCAACAGGTGACTGCTTGCGCTGTAATCTGCTTAGCAACACGTGACTGCTTGCGCTGTAATCTGCTTAGCAATACGTGACTGCTTGCGCTGTAATCTGTTTAGTAAGACGGGAGCGTTGGCGCTGTAATCTGTGTGGCAAGACTTAATGTTTCCTTTCCCTGATGAAAAATACAGTCTATGTATGTCCTTTACATTCCTTATCAAAGCAGGCACACCCAGCATCAGCACAAGAGGAAATCGAAGCCTATTATTGGCACCTAATGGCCCTGGTAGTCGAAGCGAGCTAGAGACACAAAACATCACCAAATGGAAATTGAATGAATAGGGAGAAGACTGGAAGCGTGCCATTATACCGAACACCATATTTCCGAAGGTGCAGTAATCATACTTTCAAAAAGAATCACATGCTATTGTATGCTGCCGTAATTCAGATATATACATGATATTAGCAACGCATTCGCATTCGGCATCCTATTCGCATACTCTACGATTTCGTTCATTTATTTCATGATATCTTTGTCGCTTGCAAAAGTAAGGCAAAAAATTATTCAGTAGGACGAGCAGTTCGATATCCAGAGGTCAAGAAAGGTCATTGGGGTCAAAAACGGGGTAAAGTATTTCACTCAGATGAATGATTCCAATGCCTATATGTTCGCTGCCCATCAAAGATGCAGCAGGTCGAATTACATGACCTTCAATGTCATAGTTTGACCTCGGGTCACCAAAGTTGGTTTTACTCATGTACTATATATATTTGCGGGGTACCGAATAAAACCATGGTGACACATTGGATATACCTAATTCATGCAGGTGGTAGTCTACATAGCACGTACATGGAGAACACCAATCAAAATGACCCGTCATGATCACCGATTCATTACCGTTCGCAAAAAAAATACCCAAAATAACGAATATGCCAAATTCTTGTGTACCCGATAATTTCCGCAATATTTTACGTGGCATCACGAAATAACACCCAGACATTGGGTATGGCTCATGGATGCAGCACATTTAAGCGTTTTTATCTACAATCTCAAAGTTTGACCAATGTTCACAAAATATTGTTTTGACCTTGCACTATTGTCATCTACGGGGTACCGAATAATACCTTCCTAAATACATTCATCGGATGGACATTAGCGCCGAATAATCTCCCACCGAGCAAGAAAGCAGCACATCCGTGCATGTAACCTTGAAGGTTAGCGTTTGACCGCAGGTCAGGTTTTGACCATGCATTATTGCCATCTACGGCGTACCTGATAATACCCTCCTAAATACATTCATCGGATGGACATTAGCGTCAAAAAATCTCCCATCGGACAAGAAAGCAGCACATCCATGCATGTCACCTTCAAGCTCACCATTTGACCTCCGTATGTGGGCCAAACGAAGCATTTAATGTAGACTATCTCAACACTGATGCATGCACTAGCAGCACAAGAAGCAGCACACTGCGTGACCTGACCTCTATCGATGACGCATTTCATCAGGTAGCACTAGCGTCCCGTTCAACAACGCATTCAGAAACTAATTCACCAATGTTCTCCGATTCGTCTGAAAATTTGACACAACCTTCGCATACATACCCGTACATGCATCCCGAAACTATTTTCTGCTACGACGAACCATTTCGCCTTCAGAGGCGAAAAGGTCAGCCAGGTCAACTCTGGGGTACCGCATAACTTGCCGGAGAATTCACTTATTGGAATGATTCAAACGCTTGTGCCACCGCCACCAGGGTGGCATGCAGCACACCAAGTCAACTGGTCACTCGAGGTCACCATTAGACCTCAGGTCAACGAAGACTTTAACATTACACCCTATGGGAATATCACGGTGTACCGAATACAATTTTCCTGAATACATTTATCGGATGGATATTAGCGTCGAATAATCGCCCACCGAGCAAGGCCGCAGCACATCCGAGCATGTGACTGTCAGCGTCAGCGTTTGACCTCAGGTCAGGTTTTATGCTTCGTGCTTTGTTTGGCCCACATACGGTACCCAAGTGGACTACTTTCTTTTTCTGAATTTCATAAAACCTGACCTGAGGTCAAACGCTTGCGCTGACGGTCACATGCTGGGATGTGCTGCGTCCTTGCTCGGTGGGCGATTATTCGACTCTGATATCCATCCGATAAATGTATTCAGAAAATTTGTATTCGGTACACCGTGATATTCCCATAGGGTGTAATGTTAAAGTCTAAGTTGACCTGAGGTCAAATGGTGAGCTTTGAGGTGACATGCTTGGATGTGCTGCTTTCTTGTCCGATGGGAGATTTTTTGGCGCTTATGTCCATCCGATGAATGTATTTAGGAGGGTATTATCAGGTACCCCGTAGATGGCAATAATGCATGGTCAAAGCTGTATTTTGCGAATATAGGTCATACTATGAGATTGTAGGCCAGATGCTTCAATGTGCTGCATCCATGGGCCATAACCAATGTCTGGGTGTTTTTTTCGTCGTGCCAAGTAAAATTTTGCGGAAATTATCGGGTACACAAGAATTTGGTATAGTTGCATTTTTTGGCGAACGGTGATGAATCAGTGGCCATATTGGGCCATTTTGATTGATGTGCTCGATGTACGTGCTATGTAGACTATGACCTGCAAAATTAGGTATATCCAATGTGTCACCATGGTTTTATTCGGTACCCCGTAAATAGATATAGTGCATGAGTAAAACCAACTTCGGTGACCTGAGGTCAAACTGTGACATTGAAGTTCACGTAAGTCGATGTGCTGCATCTTTGATGGATAGCGGACATCTAGGCGTTGGAATCATTCGGCTAATTGAAATACTTCGAATTTTATACGGTACACCGTTTTTGACCCGAGTGACCTCTCTGGACTCTGGAGATTGAACCGCTCGTCCTACGTAAAATATTGCGGAAATTTTCGAGTACACAAGAGTTTGGCATATTTGATATTTTGGGGAATTTTTGCGAACGGTAATGAATCGGTGACCATGACGGAACATTTTGATCGATGTGCTCTATGTACGTGCTATGTGGACTATTACCTGCAAAAATTAGGTATATCCAATGTGTCACCATTATTTTATTCGGTACCCCGTAAATAGATATGGTGCATGAGTAAAACAAACTTTGGTGACTTGAGGTCAAACTATGGCATTGAAGGTCAAACAATTCGATGTGCTGCATCTTTGATGGACAGCGGACATCCAGGCGTTGGAATTATTCATCTAAGTGAAATACTTTGAATTGTATGCGGTGCCCCGCTTTTGACCCGAATGACCTTTCTTGACCTCTAGAGATCTAACTGCTCGTCCTACTGAATAATTGTTGTTTGTCTTACTTTTACAAGCGACAAAGATCATATCCTGAAAAAAGTACGCGGAATGGGAGAGTATGCGTATAGGATGCTGAATGCGAATGCGAATGCGTTGCTAATAACATGGACATGCTATTCAGAGGGTGGTGAAGACCAGTCGAGTTGGCGCGATGTGCCGCTTGGATTGATGGGTCCTTTTGTGCAGAGGCTATTGCGCTTTTGGCCACTTGAAGCGCTTGCGGTTGAATCCTGTGGGAAATGGATTATTCTGCTACAATTACAATTCATAAGCAAGGGCGCGGAAACCAGAGTGCAAAGAAGCCCCCCCCCCAAAGGGCGAGTTTGGCACTGACCCTACTGGTGTTCCATAGAAAGCATCGACTTCAAAATAGCTCTTGCCCTTATCCCCACTTTGAAACGTATCCTGTGCCACTGCTTTGAAATTTAAGCAGTGCCATCAAAGCATTTCAATCGTCACTAATTATTGTGAATGCCGCCGCCTCTTGCCGAGCGTCATTGGCGCCATCTATCCACCACCAGCGAAACAGGCAGGACAGACCTGTCACTATGAACAGAGCAGCGGCGCTGATCAACTACAGCGCCAGCTGCTTGACATAGGCTGGGCAGTGCGCGGTGGATCCTGCCTCCACCGTCCCGCGGCAGTCCACACTTTGGGTCGCCGTGTTCGGTATCGGCATGTCTCTCCCGTTCGTTCTTTTCGTTCGTTCCCGGTTGGTCCGTCGTGTTCCGCTGGTTGGGCTGCCGTGTTCGGTGTTGGTTTGCCGCTCGTGTTCCGCTGGTCCGCTGGGGTCGGAGAAATCTGTGCTTCTGTTGCGCCTGAGGCATTCCCAGGCGCAAGAGGGTTTACAGCAGCCTATCGCTGTAGCCATGGAATGTCCCTCCCCGAGGCGGTGGCGTAGTAAATTTATTGAATGGCCGAGAAACCTGCCATGAGCTTGGTGGTTCAAGTCGTTTTTCAAGTCGTTTCTTTCCTGCACCACATGGAATAGACGCATAAAAGCGCAACATGATGCGTACGTTCGGCGAATGTTGCGCTTCATAATATGCTTATAGAGCAAAATATCAGGCTGGTAATGCTAATATCTTACCGACTTGAGACTGACCTTGGTTAACCTAGCCTTCAGTTGTCTACATACTTTCTAATTATTGTCCTGTATGTTTGCTCAGGCAAATAAACGTTATCGCCATACAAAACGGACAACACTCCCAACGTGTGCTTGGAAGCAGGCAAGGTGGCCTAAGTTACAAAAGCCCGAGCAACTTCTCGTGTTAAGTCTCCAAAATTATGTATTCCTGTGAAATAGTGTGAAAGTGTGCTTGCCTGTACCGTAAGGTGATTTACCATTTTCTAACATACGTGACTGCAGGGTCAGATCCATAAGCCTGGCTTGGGGTGAGGTGGTGGCAATTTCAAAACATTTTGTCTGATTTCGGAAAAAATCGTCAGATTTGAACAGCTAACATTTGTCGGGTCGGCTTAACATAATATTTGTATCATAAAATGTTTTTAGTTTTCCAGAAAAAAAAACTATTTTGGTGCAAAATGTGGGAAAATTCAGATTCTTGGTGGGGGGGCATGGCCATTCCTCCTAGATCCGCCCCTTCATTAGTATGCATTTGATGCCGTTGTGCACCAGTGATAAATTATTCGTGAAATAGGGTGGAATATACCACTTTCTGAACACTCAATCAACATCCTTCTCCAAGAAATATCGACATCCTGCTCCTTGATGCGTGCTTATGAAGTCTTCATGTTTACATTCTAACAGTATCTCTCTTATAAGTAGCATGTTCATGCTCTCGATAATAGCGTAAATGTACATTCGTCTGCGCTTAGCTTGCAACAAAACACACTCGCTTTAAAGGCGGCTCAAATTACCTTTATGGTCTGGCGCGTCTAAAAGAAATTACTATTCCCCCCCCCCCCCCCCACCCGCTCTCGATAAGGAATGGTAATACACGAACATTTCGCAACGCAATTTCAGGTAAAGGGATAAACTATAATGTGATATGGCATACAATAACAGTTTACAGCATAGGTATTATTCTCCCTATCCCGAATATAGCTCTTCCTAACTTATATATCTCAAAACAAATGATAAAAGTGCAGTCATAAGCACCTATTGACCATTGGCTCAACTTTGAGTCTGAAAGACATAACAATAATTTTATATGGCACTAATTCCATGGCAAAATTCGACATCCTATTGTGCTCGTTTCGACATCTCACATAAAACGAAAAACCGTTATTTTAACACTGTTATGCACTCCCATCGTCGCACTTTCGAGATACAGATTGCCGGAGTGGATAACGTTTTTATCAGCAGAGGTGAAGCACCACCAGCAGATGAAAATCTGTGTTCGTGACAGATAAACCGATGATCATACACACACAGGCAACATCGTCGTCACGGGGTAAAATCGTCTTCTTCTTCTTATTCTTCGTTGAATCTGTAGAGCCTGTCACCGTGTTGGTGATGTCGACTGCTTGCGGTGTTTGGACTGTATTCTGTGTCAATGGTCCCGTGTGTCGTGGTGGGTAGATGTGGGGAGCTGAAGAAAGGGCGAGGTGGTGAGTGCTAACTTTAAGAGAGCAGGCGAGAAGAGGTGATGAGATGAGAGCTGACTTGAAGGGAGCCGATGCGGAGAGATGTTAAAGCCTGTCTTGGTAACAACAAGGGAGAAGAGATGGTGAGATCCAGCTGGAAGATGGCAGACGAGTAGACTCGAAGAGGTCTGCTTTCATGATAGCAGAGATGAGCAGTGTTGAGCCGAGATATCGGAGCTGGCTTGCAGAGTTGGTAAGAAATGGCGGATGGTAGGAAAAAAATTGTGCGGGGGGGGCATGCACACATTAAGAACCATGTGTGCATGACAATTAACTAGGAAGAGGAACATTCAGCAGCAAGAGTTAGGCATGCAAGCTAAAAGAAGTTCGATTATATACGTGTATATATATATATATGTATATATATATATATATATATATATATATATATATATATATGCACGTATCTATGTATCACGTGTGTGTGTGTGTTAGGTTAGGCACTTCGGCCTCCTCAGGCCATTTCGTGCCGCGGAAAGATTAAAAAAAATTATAGTGCTGGAAAAGTCAGTTTATAAGTCCTGGAGCAGGTTGGTTTGTTGGAGAAAACTGAAAAGTAGTTTGAGGAGAAATGGATGATTATCCCCCAATAGTGTTGGCAGAGAAAACGGAATGTTGTGTATATGGCAATAGTCCGTCAGTATTTTTCGAGGGCCGTGGAACTTCAGACAGTGAAGAAGAATATTTGTAACTGTAAGATAGGTGTTGCATGATGGGTATGAAGGTCTGGGTGAAGCCGTGTAGATATATCGATGTGTAAGAAAAGTATGGCCGATGCGTAAACGTGATAATATTTTTTCTTCGTGTCGGTTTTTTATATGATGTGGTCCAGATATCGACGACAGGTTTGATGATAAGTAATTGTGTATGGCTCGTGTTTTGTATCCAATTTTGTGTCCAAACATGTCGAATGCTCTGTTGTATTGATGATTTAATACCTTCAAAATGTGGTGGAATTTCTGTGATGTTTTGGAGGTGTAATGATGCTTTTGCTTATGTGTCGGCTTCTTCGTTCCCTGGGATGCCGCAGTGACTGGGCACCCACAGGAAACGGACCTCCACGCCCATCAGGTGAAGTGTTCCTAACGTTTCATAAATAGAAATATGGCAATGATGTGAAAAAGAAAGTGACGAAAGAGATTGTAAAACAGATTTGGAGTCCGAACAAATGACGACGCTGCGCATGGGGTGACAGAGAAAACGATTGCGAATGTAACTGAGGGCAATGAGGATAGCATGTAATTCGGCGATGAAGATTGATGTTCCGTCTGGTAGTCGATGTTGTTTTTTGTATGTTCCCGAAACTATGGCATTTCCTGTAAAGTTTGCGTCTTTCGAACCGTCAGTAAAAACAAAAGGAACATGAGAATAACGAGACCGAAATTTGTAAACAAAAATGCTCGCATATTCTGGACAAAGCTGTGATTTTGTTTGGAGTGGTGGTTAAATGAAAAATGTGTCGTTCGGCTATCTGCCACGGTGGTGTAATTGGTGGAGAAAGAGAAGTAATACGTGGAATAGTGAAATGAAGTTGTTCATAAAATGTTTTGACTCGAGAAGCTACAGTGAGACCAGTTCGTTTTTCGGCTGGACCTAAATAACCATGATGTAAATTTGGGAGAATTTGTAATGACGCGTGTGTGGGGTGGTCTGCGTGAAATTGAATTTTGGAGGCGTACCTAAGTGTTTGCTGCATTCTACGGAGAGCTAGTGGAGGAATTCCCGATTCGGCTTCAAAAGAAATGATGGGTGAAGTTGTCATTGCACCGAGTGCGATACGGATAAATTTATTTTGAATGGTGTCTAAAATGTGTAAGGAGGATGTGCAAGCACCGGTATACACTACGGATCCATATTCAATTATGGGTAGAACTAAAGATTTGTAAAGTAGTAGAAGTGTATGACGGTCGGCTCCAAGTGATGAAGAAGTGATGCATCGAAATACGTTCAGTCGGTGAAAACATTTGTTCTGTATGTGTTTGATGTGTTTATGCATTGAAAGCCTACGATCAAAAATAATACCAAGAAATGTAAGCGAATTTACAAAAGGTATATCATTGCTTCCGAGGTGAAGCGGTGTTTCTGGTATTGGGCGGGCAGAACATTTGCTAAATATCATGGTTGCAGATTTTGTAGCGGAAAAAATTAAACCATTCTTCAGGGACCATTGATATATTTTGTCTAGTGCGTTTTGTAGGTGAAACAAACAATGCTCGTAATTTTTTCCGGCACACCAAATCGCGCTGTCATCGGCAAACAAGGAATATGATACATTAATAGGCATGTCGGTGAAAAGGTCGTTAATGATGAGGTTGAATAAAACTGGTGAAATGCAGCTTCCCTGTGGTAGTCCATTTTGCAGAATATGTGCATCGGAAATGGCTGACCGGCACCTGACGTGGAATGGGCGAGTACCGGATAAAAAAAAACCTACTAAATAATGAGCTAAATGTCCTTTTATACCGATTTGCTGAATTTTGAAAAGTAATGCGGGTTTGAAAACCATATCGTAAGCTTTGCTGATGTCTAAAAATGCTGCGACTGTGTGTTCATGTTTTTGGTAGCCTTGGCGGATGTCTGTTTCTAGCCGAATAAGGTGATCTATTGTACTGCGTCCTCGCCGAAAACCACATTGAAATGGAAATAGAAGGGAATTTGTTTCCAGGTGCCAGTTCAGTCTTTTGATGACTATGTGTTCAAAAAGTTTTCCTAAACAACTGGTGAGTGAAATGGGTCGAAAATTAGTGGGGTTACTGTGGTCCTTGCCAGGTTTTGGGATGGGTATAATTAAAGATTATTTCCAAGTTCCGGGGAAGGCGTGAGTTGTCCATAGTGCATTAAATGTGTGCAAAATGCAATGTTTGGTGTGATCTGGTAAACGTCTGAAAAAGGAATAATGTAAATTGTCGGGCCCTACGGAAGTATTGCCGGCGGAGGAAATGGCTGACTCCAGTTCTGAAATTTGAAAAGGAGCATTGTATGTTTCAGTGTTGGCAGAATGGAATTGTGCTAAATTGGTGTGAAAAGTGGATTGTGCATTTTGTAAGAATTCGGGTCTGTAATTGTTATCCGAGCTATGCTGAGCCATGGTGTCCTCTAATGTGTTTACTACTGCTTTTGGATCTGTAATGGTGATGTTTTGGATTTTGAGGGCCGGGAGTGATTTAAATAGGGTGCATCCGGACAATCGGCGGATTAATTGCCAGATTTGGCTTAAAGGTGTTCGAAAAGTGAAAGTTTGCTGAAAGCTGTTTGAAATATTCTGACCATGAATGACGCCTCGCATCACGAATAAGGCGGCGTGTCCTCGCTCGTTCATGGTTACGTATAATTAAATGTTGTTGATCGGGGTGTCTGAGATATTTCCTAAATGCTCTTTTTCTTACCGCAATGGCACGTGCAATTTCGGGAGTCCACCAAGGTACTGGCTTTCGTTTTGCAAAAGGCTTTGTGAGTGGAATTGTAGTAGATGCTGCTTCGATAAGTGTATTTGTAATTAAGTTGATGTTTTCCACGGGAGAAATGTTGGGGTTGTATTGAATATGTGAAAGTTCTTGAAATGTTGTCCAATCGGCCTTCGAAATTTTCCAGCGGGGGATGAAACTGGGTGTGGTATCGATCGCAGTTGAAAATGTCGGTGTTAATTTGATGGGGTAGTGGTCGCTGTCATGAATATCGGTATCAATGGTCCAGTCAAAATCGGTGGCCAGGGTCGGAGAGCATATTAATAAATCAATAGCTGTTTTTTATTATGTCCAAGGTGAAAAAAATGTTGCTTTTCCTGTGTTAAGTAATACTAAATTATGTCGGTCTAAAAATTGTTCAATGATGTGTCCTCGAGTGTCTCTATGTGTACGTGTTTGATCCCAGGCTGGGCTATGTGCGTTAAAGTCTCCGAGTAGTATGAAAGGGTTCTTGAAATGTGCTATAAGGTTTTCTGAATGTGTCAGAATATTTGTGTTGTCGGTGTGTGGTGGAATATAGATGGAGCACACATCTATATTTCTACCATGTAAACGCAATGTACAAGCTACGGCTTGTAATTGTGTGTTAAGTGTAATTTGTGTATGTGTGAAATCATTGTTTATGTAAAGTGCTGTACCGCCACTGCGATGTGATCCCCGGACCTCGTCGTGACGATACAGTGCATAATTGAAAAGGTTAAAGTTGTTTGTATCATAAGGTAAAAACCATGTTTCTTGGAGTGCTATGAGAATAGGTGTGAGAATACTGAAAAAAAACTTTCATTTCGGCCCATTTGGAGATCAGGCTGCGGCAATTCCATTGTAAAAGTGTGGACATCGGGAAGAAAAGAGTTATTGTTTGTCTGCACCTTTCGGTGCATGTCGGAGCCAGGAGTGCAGCTCCGGCGGACACGTGTGTTGGGTGCGGGTGGTGGCGGTGTTTCCGCCACAGCCGTCCGGCCGACGGGTGACCTTGGCGGTCGATTCACGGCGGCCAGCCACTGCCGCGGGGATGCCCGCCGGCTGGGAGTCGGTCGGGTCACGTGGTCGCCGGCCGGCACCGTGTGCACCGGGCTCCGTCGGCGGGCCACGGAAGTGGCGCGCATTTCCCCGGCAGCCGAATGGCTGCGGGGTCTGGCATTCCTTGTGGAATTCGTTGGAGTCTGTTTGGTCGGAATGGTCTGTGTGTTTTGAGCCAGGGTGGTTTGTGTAGGTGTGGTGAGTGGCGCAAGTTTGTTTAGTGGAGCTAGACCGGGAATCATGTCGGTTTGCATCGAAGTAGAAGTGGTGTTGACATGAGGGGTGGGTGGAGCAATGCTGGTCACCTGTGCGTACGTTTTGGTGGAGGGGGAGGTGGCCTCGACAGACCGCCGGGCCTGGGGGTAGGATACCCCGGTCGTGGCCTTGACAGCGCACACTTCCTTTTCCTTGCGCCAAACTGGACATTGATTGGATGTGGTGAGGTGATCGGGCGTGTTACAGCTGAGGCAGTGGGCTGGCTTGGAGCAGGTGGAATCAAGATGGGGTGGTTCTCCGCACTCAGGGCATCGGGCGGTTTGGCGACACGTCTTACTCCCATGCCCGAAGCGCTGACAATTGAAACAGCGGAGGGATTGGGAATAAATACGCGGACTTGGAATCGGATGTAGCCGGCGAGGAGGGTCTTAGGAAGAGTTGTAGAGTTGAAGGTAAGGACAAGGAGGCTTGTATCGCGTTTCTGGCCGTATTTAAATGAGGTAATGCGGTGGATGTGGGTCACCCCCTCCGGCCTGAGCTCCGTCTGGATATCAGCTTCGGACATGAAGCAGAGCTCCGGCGCGAAGATGGTGCCCTTGGTGGTGCTGCGGTTGGAATGTAGGGTAATGGTGACGGATTTACCACAAAATGTGATGGTACGGAGGAGGGCTTTGGTCTGGGCTCGGGTTTGGGTTTTAATGACGAGGATTCCGTTGGCAGGGGCTTCGATGTCGGGATTGGTTCAGGAGCAGATGGCGAGGAGTTGCTTGGTCGGCCAGAAAACGTTAATACGGCGGAAGGTAACGGATTCCTCGACAGGCTTGACTATTATGTAAGAGCCAGCACTGTCGAGGTAGGGTTCGATGGGATCAGGTTGGGATGGCGTGGTCTGGTTAGGGCGTGGAGAGTGATGGTCTGGTCGGAATTGCGAGGCGAGGTCTTGGTATGAGCGGGGTTTGGTGAGGGACAAAGGGCTTCCATGGCGTCGTCCAAAGGAATTGTCCGGCGCGAGTCATCAACGGTGGTATCGAGAGGTGGAACATCATGTGCAGAGTCCGGGGTCGTGCGATGGTCGTCAGGTGTGGTCAGCGGCGGAAATTCCGTCTAGGAGTCCGGTGGCGAGCTGGGGTCGGTATCTTTTTTGCGTTTTTCCCCATCGCGGGGAAAAAAGCCATGCCTAGTGTAACTTAATAAAATAAGAAGGATACAGCAACACAGGGAACGAAAATACGATGCGAGAAAAAACAAATACACGCGGGGTGACGGGTGTCACCCCAAGAAACGAACGAAAAGAGCGACGGGTGTAGCCCCACGAAAATGAAAAGTAACAACTGCGGCGACGGGCAGTCAATCACGCCAAGACTGGCAGGGGCGGAGTAATCAATGGGCTCAGATAATATGCGAGCGTATAGTACTGAATACTCCATGGGTCTATGTATCACTTGCGCTTTTGCAAGACATAAAGACATAAAAGATCAGTGCAACTATGAGCCACAAGGGCCCTTCTTGGTTGCACTCTGTACACTGAACCAGTTGTCCACCAAATATGTTGATCAACTCTCCCTGGAATACAGAAAAAACAAGCCCCTATTCTTATAATGATTGTCTATGCTGTTCTTAAAGATGTTCAGTGTGTTGCTACTGACAATGGTTTCTGGCAGCTGGTTCCGGTGTTCTACTACCCTGTTGGTGAAGAAGGACTGTCTTAAACTTGTCCTGTCGTGATTAACTTTAATTTTGAATTGATGACCTCTAATTGCATCATTTCTGCCTTGATCTACTGCCATCCCTATTTGCTGACTGTGAGGTTCTATTGCCTATGCTGTCACTATTGGCATATTCATGAGATGGTAATGCCACTTCTTCCCTCCCCACCCCATTATCTAGTTTCCCTGAAGGACATGTTCATACACTTTACTTAACACTTGCACCCCCTTCTCAGAGAAGTGCAGGCCATCCCTTTGATAGAGGTCCCATGAACCATAAAACCTGCACCACTTGTCAACAAAGGTCAAACCTAACTCATTGCAGAGCCTACCCACCCTGGCATTAGGGTTGGCAAGAATATAACATTCGACGACTGCAATTGGTTCAGTCCATTCCATTACTTTTTGGGGACGAGTGGTCTAGGGGTAAGATGCTCGTCTCACAATCGAAAGGTTGTGGGTTCGAGTCTCACCTGTCGCTACTCTTCGCCCGCGACCAATCGGCGTGAGAGATTGGCGACGCTACATGACTCAACGGTCGACGTGTCGTAGAACCAATAACCATTCCATTACTTTATGACGGCATGCATGCGCAGCTCACCTATGTCGCATTGATCACAGGCTGATTACTAATTAATTGTTATGGTAGTGAGGAGGAAATGCCTTGCCCGGAAAAATGTCACTCGGTAGCGGTGTAGCCGAGCGGTATGTCATAAGATGTGGCCGTCAAGTGTCTGCGTGTAGTGTGACACCTGGCGGCGACCTCTAACGTGAGTGTATACCGCCCGTGGCGCTGAGGTCACGGTCCCGAAGCCTTCAGACAGCTCAGGAGTGTTCAGTTCCCTGCTACGCTCCCGAAGTACCGGTACTGTGGGTTTGTGTCTGTATGTCATGCAATCGAAAAAGGTCGATCTTATTTTGCAGCAATATCACGTTCGATTAATCATTATATGTGTGTCATTCACACACGCACACACACACACACATACATAAATGAATACAAACATGTGACTTCAATCTAACCACTTGCCGACCATAGCATAGCTGAATGGCCTGAATCGACTCCAACGTGATACAACACCTGTACTTGTTGGTTTGCTCGCACCAATTTAGTCCAGTCGGTGGCCTGGGGCACGGTCACGGAGCTGGTCTCCGAGGGACCGAGCCGCACCACATCCACGGTCGGGAAATGCGTAGCTAGTGCCGACCAGCACGTCCGATGACGCCCACACGCTCGGCCCGTCTCGGGGTGGCGCGGGGCCGCCTCGCGCATGCATCCATTCCGGGCTGGCCGCGTTCCGAGGGACGCGAGCCCGCCGATCGCACCGCTCGGCCGCCTCGTCTATCGACGCGCATTCCGACCTTAATTAGCCCATTGTCGACCACCCCGGTAGCACTAATGCTCCCGAAATCCGTCTAATCACCGTGCTCCATCTAACACATGTTTCCATCCTTTGAGCGGCGTTATGATGGACTGGAATGTGTGTCGGTCGTCGTTCGCCGCGCCGAACACCAGACGCTCGACGCGGCGCCGGCGGGCCATTTTTTTAGCGCCGTGATCAGTCGAACGGAAGAGCGCTGAAGCGCCGTCGACCGGGCGGATCGCAGTCCCAGGCGGGCCTGTAGCGCCAGACACCCCAGTATCCGCACTGATGTATACCTGCGATGCAGCTCTCCACGATGGTGGCCGAACATGCCGTCCATTGGCCGTTTTCAGAATGTTGCATGGTGGAAGTGGTAGATGGTGGTCGCGCGACGGCGGGCTCACAGGCTTTGACCCATGGCTGGGTTGTGCCATGGCTACAGTACGGTACTGTGCTACCGTGGTCATCGCGGCTGGTGATTTCTCTCTCTCTCTCTCTCTCTCTCTCTCTCTCTCTCTCTCTCTCTCTCTCTCTCTCTCTCTCTCTCTCTCTCTCTCTCTCTCTCTCTCTCTCTCTCTCTCTCTCTCTCTCTCTCTCTCTCTCTCTCTCTCTCTCTCTCTCTCTCTCTCTCTCTCTCTCTCTCTGTCTCTGTCTCTGTCTCTGTCTCTGTCTCTGTCTCTGTCTCTGTCTCTGTCTCTGTCTCTGTCTCTGTCTCTGTCTCTGTCTCTGTCTCTGTCTCTGTCTCTGTCTCTGTCTCTGTCTCTGTCTCTGTCTCTCTCTCTCTCTCTCTCTCTCTCTCTCTCTCTATCTCTATCTCTCTAGGAGCGTCGTAAAGTATGTGTAGTGCTTGATTCCGCAACATAATTATGTCACTGATGCATTCTTATCGCCAAATTTGCTGAGGAAATCTTACTGGCGAAGTGAGCCCTATTTATTGTAAAGCCTTGGAGACATGGCTCCCAGCTTGCTAAGAGCACACGTCCATAATGCACGCGTTCCACAAACCACCATAGCAGCGTCCACTACCCCAGCGCGGCGTCGGTATCACCCCGGCGCAACTTCAGCATCGCCCCAGCACGGAACCAGTGCCATCCCAGGTATATCAATATTGTAAACCACTCTATAGGAGCCAACCATTGAGGGCAATGAATGATGAGCTGCCCCATTTTCGTTGAAGCTAAACAGAAGCCGATGCTTTTGGTGGACTGGTATGCTTGTGTCCATAAGTAGTTCAAATTCAGATCGAATTCAGATAGCCCAATGTGTTGGCGGCAGCACGCGCGAGAATGGGGACACCTTCAGTGTTCGCCGTCCTAATGCATCGGAAGGCGCCGAGACAGTCGCGCCAGCCAGTTTTTGCCGCCAATAAAAGCGTGATTGTGATGCCGAGCAGAAGCAGCGGCCAGCTGATATCGGCTGACGAGACACCCTGATCCCTATCGCATGCGGCTGACGAAACACCCAGATCCCTATCGTACGTGGCTGACGAGACACCCAGATCCCTGTCGTAGGCGGCTGACGAGACACCCAGAACCCCATCGTACGCGGCTGACGAGACACCCAGATCCCTGTCGTAGGCGGCTGACGAGACACCCAGATCCCTATCGTACGTGGCTGACGAGACACCCAGATCCCTGTCGTAGGCGGCTGACGAGACACCCAGAACCCCATCGTACGCGGCTGACGAGACACCCAGATCCCTATCGTAGGCGGCTGACGAGACACCCAGATCCCTACCGTACGCGGCTGACGAGGCACCCAGATCCCTATCGTACGTGGCTGACGAGACACCCAGATCCCAATCGTACGCGGCTGACGAGGAAATCGCATCCGGTTTTTCATGGCGCTTCCTCCCTTTAAGTGCCGAAGCGTGCTTACAGTGAGGTGCGATGGTTAGCGTGAGCGGATTTACGCATCGCGTTTGCGATGGAGCGCGATTGCCGTGCCTCACGTTCAGTATACCATACACCATAACGGTCCGTGCCACCGGGTCTCATCGGTGAGACCTGCCGGATGCTCTTTTCCTATTGCAATGTGCTTAGTTGCTACCTAGTGGCTAATTGCTACCCAACATATAGGGAAAAGTGGGGCAATGCGAGCGCCTTAATTGGAAGTGAAAATTAAGCGCTTGAATCATGCATCAATGAATATTTAAAACACACCAAAGCACGCTGTGCTTCGTTTGGCACCGGGTAGTACAGCTATGTGTTGGCTACATGAGTTTAAGGAATACTTCTGTGTACCAGAAAAGGTGTCTTAGCGTTGGCAAAATGAACAAAATGAGCAAAACCAGCAAAATGGGCATCATATTTAGTTCCCACTTGCAGAAAAGCGTTCAATTAATGCCATTTGTATGTTCTCAAACCAACACAGCCGTGTAGATCGAACACAACAGGAGAACATAGAAGGAGTGGGGGATATGGGAAGATATGAAAAGAACGAGGAAGAGGAAAAGAGAGAGTGCTGAAGTGTCAAAGGATATCGGAAGAAGGAGAGCGGCAAAGAGAGAGAGAGAGAGAGAGAGAGAGGGAGAGATAGAGAGAGAGAGAGAGAGAGAGATGGGAGGAGTAAGAGACATTTGGTACGTGAAGCGAATTGAAAGAAACTAGAAATGGCTTTTGAACATTTGAAAAATATATCGAAAACGGCAGGAATTATATTGGAGGCTATAGTATGTTGTATAGGCTATAGTATGGCTATTTATCGACGTAATTTCAGGTTCGTTTCTATATATTTTTACCGGCTGTGTTCAAAAACCTTTTACCTACTTGTTTAATGAGTCTCATATCAGCACTTCTCTTGAAAATAAATAAGCTTGTCGTGTGATAATTGTGCTGAATTGTGTTTTCTCTTCTTACTTACATGTTTGTAACTTGTAGTCGCATTCATTTTGATCAGAGATGGAAAAATCAATGCAACTCCATTAGTTATCACCGGCTGTCTAGGTCGTTCTGTGATTGGTCGTAGCATTAACGTGGAGCACAAGAAGGGAGCGACAGCAGGCCGGTGCAGTGAATCGGCATTTGTTCGTAAATTGGGGGCGTGAAAATGACAGAGAAGAAGCGGTGGCGTCGGTATTCATGTTTCGTACCCAATCTACAAAAACACCACGAACATTGCCCCGAAAGGCATTAATTGATCTTCCTATCAACAAGAAAAGTAAAATATGCAGCAACGCAGCCCGCCGGCATGGCGTTTAGTTGTTCTACAGTGCTTTGGTTTTTCCTGACATTCTGCAGCTATATGTTTCACTTCAGTTTCTGGTTTAGTCGGGTAGTCAGTCTGTTTTGCCATGGCCCTGTTGAATAATGATTACACATAAATGGGCTCACAGAAAACAAATCAATCAGTCGCCGATAGTGTAATTAATGCCATGAAGACGCATCAATTTCTGATGAAGCTTCAAAAAAAGTGCAGCACACATGCAGAGCTAACTCCAGCATGGATGTGGGCAGGTAGCTGACACATGGCAACAAGCATGACGGCCCATACAGACTCGTCCATAGTTATCACATGGCAACAAGCATGACGGCCCATACAGACTCGTCCATAGTTATCACATGGCAACAAGCATGACGGCCCATACAGACTCGTCCATAGTTATCACATGGCAACAAGCATGACGGCCCATACAGACTCGTCCATAGTTATCACATGGCAACAAGCATGACGGCCCATACAGACTCGTCCATAGTTATCACATGGCAACAAGCATGACGGCCCATACAGACTCGTCCATAGTTATCACATGGCAACAAGCATGACGGCCCATACAGACTCGTCCATAGTTATCACATGGCAACAAGCATGGCAGCCCATACAGACTCGTCCATAGTTATCACATGGCAACAAGCATGACGGCCCATACAGACTCGTCCATAGTTATCACATGGCAACAAGCATGGCGGCCCATACAGACTCGTCCATAGTTATCACATGGCAACAAGCATGGCAGCCCATACAGACTCGTCCATAGTTATCACATGGCAACAAGCATGGCGGCCCATACAGACTCGTCCATAGTTATCACGCCACACTGACACGTGAGGCCGTAAGCAAACCCTGTTCAGCCGTGCCATCCCAGTAAAAATGATGTCTGCAGAGCATGCATAATGTCAGGAAAATAATGTCTGCAGACCTTTGCGGACATCTTCTCTGGCTGTGCGTTCCGTCAGAACATTATCTGCCACTGTAAACCTGGCCGAACGTCTTCGTCGAAACCAGAAGTGACGGCAACCAAATGCTGCACCAATGCCAAATGTAGGCCAGAAGTGCTGACGCGGCGTACGGCGCATTTCTGTGTTCAACTGTGACGTCACGGTTAAGGATAAAATCAAGATCGCAATAAAATGCAAAAAGTGTAAAATCGAAATCCCGTTAAATATCATTCACATGTGAAACATACAACATAAACTGGTAAGCATATTTAATGGAGGAATTATTGAACCAAAAACGCACCACGTGCGACAACCCCAGTGGTGTTCTTGCATGTTGTGCCCTTTTATAGTTTTCTTTGGGGGGTTTGGTTTGGTTAGTTGCGGTATGACGCTTATCATTGAATGGAACTGTCTGAAATACGACATATGTAATGAAGATTGCAAATGAACTGCTTGAGTTCCATAATTTGGAAAGCGGCAGAGTGTTATGGTTATTTTCAGTTGCATCTCTGGTACTTTTGCCATGCTGTTCATAGAACATTGGAATAACTTCCTTTGCAGAAGCGCCGTGAGCCAAAGCGATGATGTTTGTTGGTCAATTCGATTCTAGGACAAATGTACGTAAGGACAAATGTACGTATAGCACCTGCACGTAAGCAAATGTGCGTAAGCAAATGTACTTAAGCGCAGATGTGCGTATGGCAATTGCACGTAAGCGCAGATGTACGTATGGTTAATGTACGTTAGCGCAAATGTACGTATGGCAAATATACGTATGCGCAAATGTACGTATGCGCAAAAGTACGTAAGCGCAAATGTACTATGCGCAAAAGTACGTCTGCGCAGATGTACGTAAGCGCAAGTGTATGTATGCGCAAAAGTACGTAAGCGCAATTGTACGTATGCGCAAATGTACGTCCATTTACGCATGCGTACCTTTTGGTTTACGTACATTTGGTTATGTACATATGCCATACGTACGTTTGCGGTAACCGGACAAATGTACGTAAGCAAATGTACGTAAGCGCAGATGTACGTATGACAATTGTACGTAAGCGCAGGTGTACGTATGGCTAATGTACGTATGCGCAAATGTACGTATGCGCAAGTGTGCGTAACCGCAAATGTACGTATGCGCAAAAGTACGTATGCGCAAATGTGCGTAAGCGCAAATGTACGTAAGCGCAAAAGTACGTATGCCCAAAAGTGCGTATGCGCAAATGTACGCAAGCGCAAAAGTACGTATGCGCAAATGTATGTAAGCGCAAAAGTACGTATGATTAAATGTACGTAAGCGCAAATGTACGTATGCGTAAATGTACGTATGCGCAAATGTTGCATGTACAAATATACGTAAGCACAAATGTACGTAAGTGTAAATGTAGATATACGCAAGTGTACGTAAGCGCAAATGTACGTAAGCGCAAAAGTACGCATGATTAAATGTACGTAAGCACAAATGTACGTATGCGTAAATGTACGTATGCGCAAATGTTGCATGCACAAATGTACGTAAGCACAAATGTACGTAAGTGTAAATGTAGGTATACGCAAGTGTACGTAAGCGCAAATGTACGTAAGCGCAAAAGTACGTAAGCGCAAATGTACGTAAGAGCAAAAGTATGTCAGCGCAATTGTACGTAAGCGCAAAAGTACGCAAGCGCAAATGTACGTAAGCGCAAGTGTACGTAAGCGAAAAAGTACGTAAGCGCAAATGTACGTAAGGGCAAAAGTATGTCAGCGCAATGGTACGTAAGCGCAAAAGTACGCAAGCGCAAATGTACGTAAGCGCAAGTGTACGTAAGCGCAAAAGTACGTAAGCGCAAATGTACCTAAGCGCAACAGTACGTAAGTGTAAAAGAATGCAAGAGCAAATGTACGTATGAGCCAATGTACGTACATTTAGGCAAATGTGCCTTTGCGTTTAAGCACATTTGGTTAGGTGCATATGCCATACGGACATTTGCGCTTACGTGCATTTGTGCATACGTACTTTTGCGCATACGTACATTTGCGCTTACGTACATTAGTCATACGTACATCTGCGCTCACGTACAATTGCCATAAGTACATCTGCGCTTACGTACATTTGTCTGGTTACCGGTCAATTCAGGTTGAATATCGAGACCTTTGTCACAAATGCATTGCTACATGATTCATCCTGGTCATAGATGCACACGAATTGTGCGATAATCATGTGTTATTTTGTGACGAGCATCATTGCAAATGAGCACACGATTTGGTTATACCCACCCAGTGGGCAGGATGTCGTGTGCAGCGTCAGCGACTGTCCGGGCGCTCCACGTGTTTGGCGCGCGTGTCGCGGGCGCCAGTCGACGCCGGCGCCCTGGCGCGGTCGGTGCGTCAGCTGGCGCCTCGGCAGCCGCCCGGCAGCGAGTCGCTGCACGGCGCCGCCGCCGTCGGTACGGATCAACGCGCCGGCGCATCGGGGTGCGGCCGACTCGTCTGGCGGCGGCGCAGCGCTGCAGAATGTTTACTGTTTGTACTGGGGCGGCGGCTGCCGGCCGGCCGGTAATCACGCCCGAGGTATGCGGTCTGGACGCGGCCGCGATGGAAGCCGACGCCGGCCGCCGGCCACGCCGAATAGCTGAATACGTTAGCCGGCTGCTGAATCTGTGCTCGATGGCTGGCGGCGCCTCCATGCGGCCGCGGCCGCACAACAAAGCACGCGCCGCCACTCGGTGATCAGCTGGCCGTGATGAATTGTGGCCATTCCCAAAGGGTCAGGGAACCGGTGGACGATGCGAAAGGTAGCGGCCGGTTTCATACGGACGTGTCGGTTCATGACGAGGTAGCGTGCTTCGCTGGAGTTAATCTGCGTCGTTCGTTCCGTCAAAGTGGACGAACCACAATCGCGTGCGATGTCGGAATAGCTTTCCATCCACGACGCGTTGAGCACGAATGGCCGTACTGACCGGAACTGTGCGGACTGCTGCGAAGCTCAGAAGGACGTCTCAGCTCTTCATAGTTCAGTGCCGGCAAGTGCCAAGAAACCATATATCATACCGGTCTGGCCATATCAAATCTGCTGCCTATCACACAGTCTCAGCGGCCATGGCTGCGCCTGCTGGAGCGGCTGGCCACAGACAGACAGCGGCAGACACAGCCTCAGCTGGAGACACAGCATCAGCGGCAGACACAGCCTCAACAGCAGACACACCATCAGCAGCAGACACAGCCTCAGCGGCAGACACAGCATCAGCGGCAGACACAGCATCAGCGGCAGACACAGCCTCAGCGGCAGACACAGCATCAGCGGCAGACACAGCCTCAGCGGCAGAAACATCCTCAGCGACAGACACATCCTCAGCGGCAGACACAGCCTCAGCGGTAGAAACAGCCTCAGCGGCAGACACAGCATCAGCGGCAGTCACATCCTCAGCGGTAGATACAGCCTCAGCGGCCATGGCTGCGCCTGCTGGAGTGGCTGGCCACAGACGGACAGCGGCAGACACAGTCTCAGCGGCAGACACAGCCTCAGCGGCGGACACAGCCTCAGCGGCCATGGCTGCGCCGGCGGCCCGGCCACAAAAACAGCGCCGCGCTGCCAACAGGCGTCCGTGTCGTGCAAGAATGCCGCGCCGACTTTTTGTTGTCACGGCGCCTCCGTGCCCTCCGTGCCCGGGACCGGGCGGCACTCGCCCATAATGAGGTGCTCCTGCTACGGTTTTATTATAAAACTGCAGCTGGGGGCAGACCAGCTGAGCGCGCATTAGGTGGCGGCGGGGCAGTGTCGCCGGCGCTCTGGACGCCGCCGGCCCAGCGCCGAGCTGCACACGGCCAGCGCTACCCAACGGCGCCATTATGTGGCAGGGCAGCAGCGCGCCTCGGACCAGACCGTGTAATATCGCACAGGTGCAAGGCGCCATTACGAGTGATGGACGAGCGAGGGCAGGAGGCATGCGATGGGCCTCCCCTGCTGCAGCCACACGATCGGCCACCATGCCGCGAAAGGCAACTTGCCGACCGACCGCAGCTGCGCTCTCCGGCAGCCCGTGAAGACACGCCTCATGACTTACTGCTTCTAAACGTTCAAGAAAGTGCAGGATTTTTAGAACCATATAAAGCCATTTCGACAATTCGGCATAGTGCACTCAAATTTCGGATGTGTCCTCCTCATTCTGCAGGGCAACCAGATTGCGGAAGCATTGCCTGTGATTTTGCCGTGTGTGCGTTGAAAGTCAATATAATTCAGCCGAAACGGACTGTCATCTTATCGGAATCGGGTTTATATTCCGGCTATGATGAACGTATCTTAAACTGAAATGCACGATGCTGAATTGTCGAATTAAGATAGTTGCCACCCTGTGTCACGGCCTTTTTAGTTCGATAGTCCTTCCACTCAGCTTACGTCGCATTCAACCGTCCAGCGTGGCTCTCTCCACTTCACTGGCCGTGGCTAGGCGGCCGCCCAGCCTCGGGGCGCACTTGGCCACGTGACATGACGTCATGGCGAGTCGACGCCTGGCTGGTCGGCCCTCAGCCGAAGCCGGCTGCATCGCCGCCGACCAAGGTTCATACAAGCCCTTCTCTTGGAACAAAAACTGCGCGCACTTCAAAGAAACTGCTGAAAATATAATCTAAATTAAACCAGGTGCACTTAGCAGTACGGGAGTTAGAGCTTGAATGCTATAGCAAAAAGTTGTTCCCGTTTTAAAAGGACGATCGCGCGCTGGGTCGGGACAAACCTCGTCACTCAGATGAACGTTTGTAGTTAAAATAGTAGTGATGGGCGCAGTCCGTAATAACCGCTCAAGGCGAATGAAGGGTGGCCATGGAGTGTTAAATGCGTATTCTCGGTGCATTCTCTCCATTCTCGGCGCAGATCAGTCGCAGGTGCGCTGCCGTGAGTGTTTATAAAGTCACGCACCTTCAAGCGTACATGCAGAGCAAAAGCGCTTTCGAATGTGGGACTTTCACCAAATTGCACTATTAAAAGCAGAAATGAAGAACTTGACCATCCCTAGGATTAAACTCCGTTTTCCCGAACGCTAATCAGACGCGCCACCACTGAGTCGCGGGTGCACACGGTAACAGCAAGCTGCAGCTTCCGTGTAATCTATGATTAGCTGACCGTGGGCGGGGATTCCTCAGCAACCTCCTGAGAACAAATATTGGGAATTCTCCGGGATAAATATTGTGATCAAAGTTGGTAAATATCAAGATGAAACGAGCGCGTCTGACTTTGAGTGAGGAATATTAGAAATTGAAATGCTGTATTACACCAAGGAACACTATTCAAAGCCGGCATCCGGCGAGAAGAACAAATTCGCCGCAAACCTCTTGCTTTGAGTAAGTATTAAACACGTTCGATGAAGAATATTTGGATAGAAGTGGTTGGAATAAAAAATAAAGGAGCACACCCGACTCTGAACGAAAAATTAGAACGCGAAGCACTGCAGCAAAACAGTTGTTGCGGTTTAAAAAGCGTGGTGGTGGGCCCGGCTATGCTGAGCAGGTAAACTTCTGTACCAGTACAGTAGGGGGAGTAACTTGTGACGGGAGTACACTAACTGTAGTGCACTTGCTACCGCTAACGGGAGTACACTTGTTCGAGCTTCGTCCCCGCTTGTGCAAGCATAAGGCGCCAATTGGGGCACTGGAGGAGCGACGGAAAGCTTCAAAAGCACGCGTGAATTCGAATCTACCTGTATATCAGCTATGCCCAGCATTGTAATTGTCGGGCTGTTCTGGACCCGTGTTCCGAAGATGAAGAGCGGAGACCAGTTCCTTCTGCGCGTTGTGATCTGATAGACCAAGCTACCTTGACTGATAGCCGCACGGCTTCCTGGCGCTTGCGTCAGCTGGCGGTTGGGTGATAGCGTGCAAGATGGGATTATCCGGTCAATTATGTTCTCCGGAGAGTGCATCCAGCAAATCCTAGTACTTCCGACCCTGTTAATAGTCGCATTACTTTGGGTGTTCATGCGGCCACGTGCCTTCAGACACGCATGCAGAGCCAAAGTGATTTCGGATGCAATGTATCCGCTAACTAGCATTCCTAAAAGCAGGAATATAAACTTTTTCCTCCCAGTGACTGAAGTCGAGATCTTAGGAACACAGCCACGCCACTCACGCTGACACCTCAGTACAGTCACGCTGACACCTCAGCACCATCACACTGACACCTCAGCACAGTCACGCTGACACCTCAGTACAGTCACGCTGACACCTCAGCACAGTCACGCTGACACCTCAGCACAGTCACGCTTACACCTCAGTACCGTCACGCTGACACCTCAGCACAGTCAAGCTGACACCTCAGTACCGTCACGCTGACACCTCAGTACCGTCACGCTGACACCTCAGCACAGTCACCCTGACACCTCAGTACAGTCACGCTGACACCTCAGTACAGTCACCCTGACACCTCAGTACAGTCACGCTGACACCTCAGTACCGTCACCCTGACACCTCAGTACAGTCACCCGGACACCTCAGTACAGTCACGCTGACACCTCAGTACAGTCACGCTGACACCTCAGCACAGTCACGCTGACACCTCAGTACAGTCACGCTGACACCTCAGTACAGTCACGCTGACACCTCAGCACAGTCACGCTGACACCTCAGTACAGTCACGCTCACACCTCAGCACAGTCACGCTCACACCTCAGTACCGTCACGCTGACACCTCAGTACCGTCACGCTGACACCTCAGTACAGTCACGCTGACACCTCAGTACAGTCACGCTGACACCTCAGTAGAGTCACGCTGACACCTCAGCACAGTCACGCTGACACCTCAGTACAGTCACGCTGACACCTCAGCACGTCACGCTGACACCTCACGACGCTAACCTCAGTACAGTCACGCTGACACCTCAGTACAGTCACGCTGACACCTCAGTACAGTCACGCTGACACCTCAGTACAGTCACGCTGACACCTCAGTACAGTCACGCTGACACCTCAGTACAGTCACGCTGACACCTCAGTACAGTCACGCTGACACCTCAGTACAGTCACGCTGACACCTCAGTACAGTCACGCTGACACCTCAGTACAGTCACGCTGACACCTCAGTACAGTCACGCTGACACCTCAGTACAGTCACGCTCACGCCGCAGTACAGTCACGCTGACACCTCAGTACAGTCACGCTGACACCTCAGTACAGTCACGCTGACACTCTAGTCACCTCAGTACAGTCACGCTGACACCTCAGTACAGTCACGCTGACACCTCAGTACAGTCACGCTGACACCTCAGCACAGTCACCTGACACCTCATTCACGCCGACACCTCAGTACAGTCACGCTGACACCTCAGTACAGTCACGCTGACACCTCAGTACAGTCACGCTCACGCCGCAGTACAGTCACCCTGACACCTCAGTACAGTCACGCTGACACCTCAGTACAGTCACACTGACACCTCAGTACAGTCACGCTGACACCTCAGTACAGTCACGCCGACACCTCAGTACAGTCACGCTGACACCTCAGTACAGTCACGCTGACACCTCAGCACAGTCAAGCTGACACCTCAGCACATTCACGCCGACACCTCAGTACAGTCACGCTGACACCTCAGTACAGTCACGCTGACACCTCAGTACAGTCAAGCTCACGCCGCAGTACAGTCACGCTGACACCTCAGTACAGTCACGCCGACACCTCAGTACAGTCACGCTGACACCTCAGTACCGTCACGCTGACACCTCAGTACAGTCACGCACCACCTGACCACTGGGGACGAGTGGTAATCGACGAATACAGCGCCAGATTTATAATCGGTTGCTCGTGTACGGGAATGTCGTAGTGAACTACTTTCCTGGAACAAAGTTTGGGGGTACTTCAAGAGGAATATTGTGATGAAAGCTGATATATATCAAAATGAAAAGTGCAGATCTGGCCTTGAGTGGGAAGATTAGAACTTAAAATGCTGTATTGAACAGCCCCGAAACATTGTTGAAAGTTCGCCGTCAGCGGAAAGCCGCCGCGAGACTCTTCTTTGGCAAATATGGAATACGCTCCCTGAAGGCTACTGAGATAATAATTGGCAAAAGGCAACATTAAACAAACTCATATGACTCTGAATAATAGATTAGAACGTGAAACGCTGTAGAACAAAACGGTTTCAAAAGTGTGACTCTTGGCCGGGCCAGGCCCTCGGACCGCTCTGTTGAACTTCCGTACCACATTCACTGGAGTAGACTCACTCGAACATCGCCCAAGCTCGTAATAAACTTTTTCATTAATTTAGCAAAGTGTCGGTTATGTTCTTTCGGTATTGCGATTAAAGCCATTCCAGAAAGCCATTTTCAATTAGCATCGTACAACCCAAATCTGAAGAAAACCTTTGGTTAAACATGCGTCTGCCGGGCTACCTCTCGTTGCGTGGTTACTTTTCAACCCATATTTTCTTCCTGGAAGTGTTTATGTTTCCAGAGATGTCATGCTTTGTTATAACTTCGTTTCTAAAGCGTTGTGCAATTCTTCTGGTGTGCTGCTTGCTATCAGTCAGCACTTGGATTCAGCCTTTTCGACCAGGTATGGTCATTCTGGAACCATGGAAGGAGATTGCAAGTAATAATGTAGAACATATCATAGCGGATGGAAAAGCAAAAAGGATATTATACTTACAATTGTCCTGCAGATTATCCTCTATAGCATCTCCATGCGGTGTCTATTAGTATCATGCTGCATCCCTTCCTGCTGACAAGATGGTGCAAGACTAGGAGATGGATAATTATCGGTGAGGTCAATAACAAGACGAACATGAGGAAGAGATGTTCCCCTCTTGGACGCAAGATACTGCTCTGATTTAATTGTCCTGGCCACAGGTGTACCACATGGCGTGCTGCTTCACTCTTCATCTGCTTCACTGCTACAAAAATGACGTGAGGTGGCTTTTTTCTTCGTTACTGCCCGCGACGTTGCAGAAGTCCGACGAGTTTGGCTCTTCCGTCATCAAAAAGCCTGGCATCTGCTGTATAACGCACACAAGTGACGGAATTAGAGTTCAAGGACAGCAACGTGGGAGGAGGACAAGAGGGACTTTAGGTTGATTATTTCCACGCAACACCATAGGCGCAATGCTAAATTCAGCAAAAGTTTGGATAGCGCGTCCACCCCCCCTCCCCGACCCTGTGACGATGACGCCCAGTGACAGACAACAATCTACGACTTGCAGACCACCTGCATCCACCGTCAAACAGCACGCCGCATTCAGAGGTCCACGAGGACCTCCGATAACTAAATTGGCTCAAATGAAATGTGACTGCTCTTTTACCACGCGGCTAACCATGCGTTCATGGTCACCGCATCCGAGGCCCGCCTGATGCGCCATAGGACGGCTACCTTGGCGACCATCGCTGCACCTATAGCCACCGCGGAAGCTACGATAGTCGCCATGGATGCTGCGATAGTCACCACCGGAGCTGCGATAGTCGCCACCGGACCCGTGATAGTCGTTCATTGGCGACTATGACAGCTCCCATGGTGACTATCGCAGCACCTGTGCGTGACGACTGCCGCAGCATCCGTGGCGACTGCCGCAGCTCCTGGGGCGATTATTGTACCTCCCGTGGCGACTATCGCAGTTCCTGCGGCGACTGTTGCACCTTCCGTGGCGACTATCGCAGCTCCCATGGCGACAACCCAGTACCCGTGGCGACTATCGTAGCTCCTGTGGCGTCTAGCACGGCTCCCATGGCAACCGTTACGGCTCGGGTGGCCGCGCGCCCTCCCACCAGTCAGTAGCCGACGGGTCGGGTAACTGCAACGCTCCACCGGCAAGAAGCACCGGAGAAAGGTGGACGCCGCAAAAAGCGCGGCTGCCGGCGGACTCAGCCGGGGTGCGTCGCGGGTCTCCGGAGTCAGGCCCGCAGCCTAACCGGCGCTCGCCGCCATGGAGCGTCTGTTCAGTCAGATTTGTACCCGCCGCCCGTTTGCAATCCTCCCGCTGATGTGCTCCGTCTTGGCTTTGGTCGCCATGACTACGGCGTCATTGCCTGCAGGTAAGCTCCTCTTTTGAGACTTTTGGGACACGTCACACTGCATGTGTACATACCAAAAGCCTCGTTTAGTCGCAGGAATGTTTGCGTGATGAGCTCAATTCCCTCGTATTCGCATGCTCATTTAACGTGTATAATTATGCTTGCCTATGCTTGCCTACGCTTGTCATAGGCACGACCATGGGCATCAGATCGGTGCCTACCTCAGCTATGTAGCGTCACAATGGTCACGATTCAGCTGGATGGGTGCGTCACGCAGTCGCACACGACATGAGCGAATGTGGCAACTGCCAAGCGACGGTGGAACGCCGATATGTGGTGCAGCGCTGCCAGTTCGTCTAGCCATCGACATCCGAGATGACAGGTGCCGACCCCTCTGCCTCCCCGGCGGTCTTCTCGGCACTAGTGGAAACCGGCGGGCGGCAGCAGATCACTGTCAGCATAACTGATGGTGCCTCTTGTATACACTTCGTGTTTAATAAGCATGTGGTCAGGTAACGCCAGGTCACCGGGCTCTGACAGTGAAAGAGACCAAAGCCTGGGCCTCGCCAGTCGACAGGCCTATTGCGCCAATCGAAAATTAGCTCAGGCTATCCTTTTAAAACGTGTCCTACCAAGCCAGTTCTACTACAGCGATTCCTGCCGCACAGAGGTTCTTCATAACGGCCATTGACACTGTGGGAAGCAATAGCAGGCAAGACAGGCGTCGGCCGAACACGCGGAGATCACGCCGAGATCACGCGGAGATCACGCCGAGATCACGCGGAGATCACGCCGAGATCACGCGGAGATCACGCCGAGATCACGCCGAGATCACGCCGAGATCACGCCGAGATCACGCCGAGATCACGCCGAGATCACGCCGAGATCACGCGGAGATCACGCCGAGATCACGCCGAGAACACGCCGAGATCACGCCGAGATCACGCGGAGATCACGCCGAGATCACGCCGAGATCACGCCGAGATCACGCCGAGAACACGCCGAGAACACGCGGAGATCACGCCGAGAGCACGCCGAGATCACGCCGAGATCACGCCGAGAACACGCCGAGATCACGCCGAGATCACGCGGAGAACACGCGGCCACAACTGGCCAGCCAGCTTCTTTGGGGGTCGTGTTTTTCCTCTATAATTTGGATCTCAAGGAGGTAACAAGGAATGTTTAATTCGAATTCGGCACCACAAAATGACACCGGAAATCAATGTATTTGAGAACAAGATCGGCTTAGGCCACGCCAGCTGCCCGCCACCTCCTTGACCTAGGATGACCTTGAAAAGATGCGTACATTGAATTGCATGTGAAATGATCGAAGAATGCCATGCCTGTCCTTTTGACTGAAAATGTCGGCGCTCATGCGGGAATTTGTCATTTTGGCACGCAGGGAAGAGAGCGACCGTCGCACATGCCGGGCCATAACTGCGTGGCTGCACACAACTCCGACTGAGCTTGCTATCGACCTGAAAATGTGATACGCCCATAGAGTACAGTATGCTCCATCAATTATATTCCAGTGTTTGTGCTGACATAGTTAGGTTTAAAACTATGAACAGGAAAACCAAGTTGCGTTTCGACCTTGGCCTGACCTCGTGACTTAATCTTATGTAATCCAAACTGTGTTTGCAATTTTGATAAATACCTAAACACTGTTCATGTCTTGCAACCAAGACATCAGCATTATTGCGGGTAAAGTTGTAGACCAAGAAGTGAGTACAATTGGAATGTGCGCGGTCGCTAGATGGCGAACTTATAAAGTCAGCATCGGAACAAAACTACTCCAGAGCTAAAGTCAGCCAAAGCTAAGAGTTTGACAAGTTCGTTTCTTTCCTTTCTTTGCCTTAAAAAAAAGTCGGCCCGCTTCATCCCATCATCCTCCATTTTGTTCTCGGCTGACAAAGGCAGCCAATGTCGAACCGCCCGGCTCATTCCTACCCACAACATACCGACCACCCGCTTTGAGCTCCGGAAGACAAAACTGGCCATCCAGTGGACAGAGCGCCGCGGGAGACATTCTCACGTGACACAGGCGGCGCACCATGTCGGCGGGTCCGACTCACCGCGCAGTGGCAGAGCGCCGCGGGAGACATTCTCACGTGACACAGGCGGCGCACCATGTCGGCGTGTCCCACTCCCCGCGCAGTGGCAGTTTCCGGCCGCCGATCGTGTCTCCACGGGCCGTCCCCACCACCCGCGCTCACCTTATGCCCCGCTACAATTCCATTCGTGTGTTTACCACGACTATGATAAACGGAAGCCGCTACCAGCTCTCTGTCCCTCAATAAATAATCCCGAGTAATTGGGGTCTGATGTGAATTATAGCGGCACGACGTATCATTAGCCGGGAGATTATGCGTCGAGGGGGACGGCGGCGGCCGGTGGACCTCGTACGTCAGCGTTGCGCGCACACATGTGCGGACGGCGGCTGTCACCGGCCTCGCCCCGCCCACCGACACGTCAGAGGTGAGGAAGTCGTCGGTTGGCGTTGACTCACGAACGCGCTGCTTGGCAGCGCCCTCCAGACCGCCGCGATCGGCGACGTCGTGGTGCTGAGCAGTGGCATGGACGTCGGGCGCGGGAATCGGCTGTCGCGTCGGCGAATGGAGGCCGCAAGTCTTGGCTGCAGATATGAATCGGTAATCTCATTTCAAAAGCACATATTCTCAAAGAATAAACTGCATCGTTTACTTGAAAGTGATGAAATTCACACGGCGCTACGACATCAGTACGTCTATAAAGACTACAGACAACGCTATGCGACTTAGTACATACCAGTGAAGTTGACCACAGTGTTCCAGGGTGCCTCCTTGTGTCGTTACTGATGATGCAGGAGTGTCGTTCCATGCGGTGTTTTTGCAAGTCGTTGCCCACTCATTGGTTGATGCCCTCCCTAATGTCGTGTGTGTTTAGAATGGATCCTTGTGGGGCTGTTGGTCCCCCATGTTGGGGAACCTAAGAGTTGATACATGGTTTCATGGAACATCACCTCTGTGACCATTTATAACTCTGGTGCATGCCGGCATTTTCTCTCCAAACGTGAACAACGAAGACCCATAATTTAACTTAAGCATCAGCAACTTGTGATAGAGCACCGGAACATACGCTGAGGTTAGCCATTAAATGTTTTAACCAGTATGGGTTAACCCTACATTTACACAGGTGAGTTACCTTTTCAACGCACTGATTTCAACTTAAGCTCATCCTGAAACTCACAATGTGTTTCAAATAATTACATCTATGATGTATTTCCCAGCAAGCAATCGAGAATACTGTGTGAGTTCTGGACTCTGGTAGATATGTTATAGTTGAAATAAGTGGGCAATACGTTGCTCTTTGTAAACCGCGGCAGAAACTCCTCACCAATGGAGATGAACAAGTAGAACGTACTGTCGTGCATTTTCAGCTGGACACATAGCCGTAAGGACCGTATGGGGGTGCAAATAGAACAGAAGTCCTCTAGCTTTGGACGAGTTTAGCCTTGATCCATGGGCATTGCATGGGAAGAATCGACTTCAAAATGGCGCCTCCACGCCCACCCCGCCCCAATATGCGGGACAGCTCCCACGACGCTGGCTGGACCGAGCAGCAGGTGGCAGCGGCGCGTGCCCCGGTGGACGGCCGGCCTGACATGTGAGGGTGGCGCCCAGCGCCGGGAGGCCAGCCCCTAATCAGTGACGCCGTCCGGCGGCCGGCCTCCTCCGCCGCCGCTAATGCAATGCTAATGGCTGCCGCTCGGGCTCGGTGGGCGTCGGCACGCGCACTAAATCAGACCGTGCTTATAAAAATTGATAATAAGTGCGGCCGGCGGCGCGGCCGGCCGCGGCGCGTGAGGTATGGAGCGTCGGTCTGATGTTGTAATTACTCGGGCCGGTGCAGCGTGGGCGCGGGACGCCGCGCCGCGCCGACCTCTCTCGGAGGCGCAGCAGGGCTGGTGGCGCCCCGCCGGCCGGCCACGGGTGCTGGCCGGCCCTGCAGCGCGCCACAATTGCACGCAGCGCCGGACGTTGCAGAGTAATTGCCGGCGCGACGGCAGCGCCACCGCGGCGACGGCGGCGGCTGACGCAACCTCGGCGGCCGGACGGGTCGGCGAGGCGTCGGCCGGTCAGTTAGCGTCTCCGGCGAGATGTGCGACGCAAAATACGACGCGACGCGTCCGCCGCGAGCTCGCGCGTGCAGCCGACTGGGGCGGCGGGCCTCGACGGCAGAGCGAGAGCCGGGCGGCGGCGGCCGTCGGCGCGGCCCGGCGCCAGCTTTATTACGGTGGCCGCCCTGGGAAGACGGGCATTAGGGACGGCGAGATGACGGCGATTATTGCCGTGATTACGCCGGGCGGCCGAGATGCGCGGCGCACTGCCGCTGCCGGCGTCTCGCCGCCGGCGCGCCCGCGCCCGCGCCCGCGCCCGCGCCCGCGCCCGCGCCGCAAAAAGCGGCCGGGCCGGCCGCGGGAGGTGCGGATTAGCATCTGTGGCGGCCGGCAGGGCGGCCTCGGTCGACCCGCACGTGCCCGCCCGGTGCCGCTCGGCCGCTCGGCTTCCGACCGGAGCCGGGGCCATCGCTCATCGCCGGCCGCCGCGCGTCAGTAGACTGTCAGTGCTGGTGACGTCACCGGCGTCAGTCGGTGACGTCAGATGACGTTATTTGGTGACGTCAGAGACGTCGGTCATCGACGGCCAGCTTCTGTCCAGGGTTGACGATAAAGCACACTATCTCTATGTGACCCCTAGTCGCGCATGAAATATCAGCACCGTTTGTTACACCAGGTTTTACATTTATTAATCTGGTGGCTCCATTCATCTTATGCTTATCCCGTTCGTTCTGACGTCAGCCAGGAGAACAAAGCTGAACCCGGCCAGGCCGTTCATTCCCGTAAAATAATGCACACGAAGATGAAATGGCTTTCGACCAAACGAAACCTAGGGCGAACCTCAGACCATACCTCTCATCATGGTTGGATGTTATGGCACCAGGCATCGGCAACACGCTGGCTACATGCCCTAGCTTCCGTTGGGCGCTGCTTTTAGAGGTCAGTAGCAGCTTGGACGTATTGATGTACGATACTGTTAATACGATACTGTTAATGCAGTTTACTAATTCCCCACAGCTTAGCCATATTTTCAGCAGACGTTTTGATCGGTTCCGTTAAATAATAAGTGTGAAAATTACGCAAGCGTTTCAACATCTGCAAGTGTTACGAGTAAATACCTGTCACAAGATCCATCTTAATTGCAGATCATTATCTCTAGTATTTTGATGTATTTTAATCGTGATCATTTCAACCATCACTGCTCAATTTTCGTCTCCAATTATGTTTCATTCTGATGGCGCGGTGTGTGTGATCATAATCTCTTCTTGGTAGACAATTCCGGACGGAACTATCTCATTTGAACCCCTCTCAGTGGAACGTCAAGTGGATAGATGGACGTTCCAGTCCAATTTATCTGGCCCTCAGTCACGAATTACATTTCGTCAGAATGCACTAATCAATTGTCGTTGGAAGCCTAGTCTGGTAGATGCATGTAAAGACTAAATAAATATACCCGCAACATAAGACTACTTGTGTTAGAAGGCATGCGTCTCACATATCTGCCCAGTACATATATCACCTAATTGTGCTGTAACACATGTGTTTGACACATGCAGAGTACATACACTACCTAATTGTGTCATAGCACATGTGTCTGACGCCTGCAGGGTACATACACCACCTAATTGTACTATAACACATGTGTCTGACACCTCAGAGTACATACACCACCTAATTGTGCTATAACACACGTGTCTGGCATCTGCAGAGTATATACACCACCTAATTATGCTATAACACATGTGTCTGCCACCTACAGATATATATATATATATATATATATATATATATATATATATATATATATATATATATATATATATATATATATATCAACGAGTTGTTCCATAGTACATGTGACTGACCTCTGCAGATTGCATTCACCATCTAATTGTTATTTAATGAATGTGTCTGACATCTGTAGAGTACATGCGACACCTAATTATACCGCTTGTTTCTTTCATCCAAAGGAATATTTTCCGAGCCCAGAAGCTCACTGATCCTACCGACAACGCTGTCGGTATGCTGCATGGCTTACTGAGCCTACCGACAGCGAGCTGTCGGTAGGCTACATGCACGACTCGTTGGTAGAGCTCGTAGGACTAGAAAGAGATAAGACAAATGCCATTCGAAGGCAAGGCATGTGCTGATGACGAACGTGTCATTTTTATCAAAATATTTAGGTTGTTTTTTAACGTGCTCACTCCGACTGCTCAAGCTATGGTTCTGCAGCTGTTGTGCGTATAGCATCAATCAGTTCCCCAAACTGTAGGCTATCCAGTAGGTTGCACTGCCTTGAACAGCACACAGTGGATGCAGCAATTCACAAAGCGCCGATTATCCGTGCGGTAATTACGCCTCGCCTCCAGTCGCATATGCGCATGAAGTCGCGGAATAGCCTGCAGGCTGACAGTTCACCCGCAGGACACCTACCTCACGTAGACGATATTTGATCAAATGCCCGATGTGTGATAAATTACAGAGAGTTAATTTGTGTTCGGCATGTGAATGTCGTCCCCTGTGAAGGACATCAGAACGTTTGAGCAGCTGGGGTCAGCTGGAATGCGTATATTTTACGGTGTGTTTGCACTTTGTTTGTGATATCTAGCCCTTGTTCGGGTCTATGCAAAATATCTGACATGGGCTGCGATCCCGGAGAGTGTGCACTAACCAAACGTAAGGGTCCTTCCCAGCTGCTTCACCACACTTGCCTGGCGCCCCTCACAGGCTTGAGTCTCTCCTGTCACACAGTACACGGTCCGTGTACACTCCCCAGCTGCTTCACCACACCTGACTGGCGCCCCTCACAGGCTTGAGTCTCTCCTGTCACACAGTACACGGTCCGTGTACCCTCCCCAGCTGCTTCACCACACCTGACTGACGCCCCTCACAGGCTTGAGTCTCTCCTGTCACACAGTACACGGTCTGTGTACCCTCCCCAGCTGCTTCACCACACCTGACTGGCGCCCCTCACAGGCTTGAGTCTCTCCTGTCACACAGTACACGGTCCGTGTACACTCCCCAGCTGCTTCACCACACCTGACTGGCGCCCCTCACAGGCTTGAGTCTCTCCTGTCACACAGTACACGGTCCGTGTACCCTCCCCAGCTGCTTCACCACACCTGACTGGCGCCCCTCACAGGCTTGAGTCTCTCCTGTCACACAGTACACGGTCCGTGTACACTCCCCAGCTGCTTCACCACACCTGACTGGCGCCCCTCACAGGCTTGAATCTCTCCTGTCACACAGTACACGGTCCGTGTACACTCCCCAGCTGCTTCACCACACCTGACTGGCGCCCCTCACAGGCTTGAGTCTCTCCTGTCACACAGTACACGGTCCGTGTACACTCCCCAGCTGCTTCACCACACCTGACTGGCGCCCCTCACAGGCTTGAGTCTCTCCTGTCACACAGTACACGGTCCGTGTACACTCCCCAGCTGCTTCACCACACCTGACTGGCGCCCCTCACAGGCTTGAGTCTCTCCTGTCACACAGTACACGGTCCGTGTACGCTCCCCAGCTGCTTCACCACACCTGACTGGCGCCCCTCACAGGCTTGAGTCTCTCCTGTCGCACAGTACACGGTCCGTGTACACTCCCCAGCTGCTTCACCACACCTGACTGGCGCCCCTCACAGGCTTGAGTCTCTCCTGTCACACCGTACACGGTCCGTGTACCCTCCCCAGCTGCTTCACCACACCTGACTGGCGCCCCTCACAGGCTTGAGTCTCTCCTGTCACACAGTACACGGTCCGTGTACGCTCCCCAGCTGCTTCACCACACCTGACTGGCGCCCCTCACAGGCTTGAGTCTCTCCTGTCACACCGTACACGGTCCGTGTACGCTCCCCAGCTGCTTCACCACACTTGACTGGCGCCCCTCACAGGCTTGAGTCTCTCCTGTCACACAGTACACGGTCTGTGTACCCTCCCCAGCTGCTTCACCACACCTGACTGGCGCCTCTCACAGGCTTGAGTCTCTCCTGTCACACAGTACACGGTCCGTGTACCCTCCCCAGCTGCTTCACCACACCTGACTGGCGCCCCTCACAGGCTTGAGTCTCTCCTGTCACACAGTACACAGTCCGTGTACACTCCCCAGCTGCTTCACCACACCTGACTGGCGCCACTCACAGGCTTGAGTCTCTCCTGTCACACAGTACACGGTCCGTGTACACTCCCCAGCTGCTTCACCACACCTGACTGGCGCCCCTCACAGGCTTGAGTCTCTCCTGTCACTCAGTACACGGTCCGTGTACACTCCCCAGCTGCTTCACCACACCTGACTGGCGCCCCTCACAGGCTTGAGTCTCTCCTGTCACACAGTACACGGTCCGTGTACACTCCCCAGCTGCTTCACCACACCTGACTGGCGCCACTCACAGGCTTGAGTCTCTCCTGTCACACAATACACGGTCAATGTCACCTCACCGGCAGCGCAACAATTGTCACATAAATTATGAGGGCTCGGGCAGCGGCTATGCAACACTAATTACGTGCAAACGGCAGCAAAATATATTCATTACAACGCTCCGCAACTGTTTGATTTTCTGAAGGCCTTCGTGAAGAACAAGACCCACATAGCTAATGCAAATTAACTCTGAAGCTTATCATATGTCAGGTATTTGATAAAATAGCGTCTCCGTAGAACAGGTCCCGGCCGGTGAATTATCAGCTGAAGTGTCGCTGCGACCGAAAGTAGCATGTAGTGACTATACATGTAGTATCAGGGTTTGCTGAATTATTCCACCTACTGTGAGAGGTCCAAGACAGTATAACCTACATTTAATGTTTGATAGATACCATAAAACAGTTGTGTAACAATAGGCTTAAGCAGCCGACCCAGCTAATTGAAACAATTTGAAAATGAAACGAAAGTACGTTCTGTAAACTAACGATTCATAAATCGTGAGAAAAATGTAATATGCATAATCACATATGACCAGTTTTCGAATGGCACATGTCTCGTCTTCGAGTCTTCCGAGCCTTCCAGCGAAGTACATGAGTATGGTGCATCATACGAACAGGTTGTTCGTGCAATGCGACACTCGCGAGAGCCTCGGAGGCCCAAGTGCAGGGACGACATTTTTATATCGTCCAGATGACCGCGTGTTTGGTAAGCCGTCTTTGAAGAGACTTACCCAGCATCGCTCAACTTAGCGGAGGCGAGCTTACCGAGCATTTAGACAAGCCATTTCATGCCACCGGAAAGCAATGCATGTGCAGAGGATTAGTGAACTTTGGATTGGTGATATTTGACATGCATTCAAACGAAGTGTTGATCCGGGAGCCGCAGCGGCGCGTTGCGTCAAGGTCGTGGAAGCCCTCCTCAATAATCCTCCCGCTCAAGCATGCCAAGGTCGCAGGTTCGACCTCGGCGTCGCATCCTTCCTGCTTGCGTCCCATCTTCGACCAGTGAGTACCCACCGAGGAGGCAGTGACCCAAGCTCCTCATGTGCCACACCACCGGAGGCGGTCACACCCCGCCTGTGCCACACCACCGGAGGTCACACTCCGCCTGTGCCACACCACCGGAGGTCACACCCAGCCTGTGCCACACCACCGGAGGTCACACCCCGCCTGTGCCACACCACCGGAGGCGGATCTGTCTGCGGTCACCTGCGGATTAGGACCCGGCCCGGTCCGGCGGCGTCATTGCCGAAAACACTGATCCCCTGCAAACTAGTTCTGTAATCCGGCGCGTCGCAGTGGCCGCTCGGCATCCCGGCAGAGCTGACAACATGGCTGACCGTCTCGCACTGGTCGTCTGCGCTGTGCTCCTCTTCGTCGGCTGCCTCCTGTATCCCGCCGTCGCGGCCAGACAAGGTAACACCCGCCGGCGCCGGCGTGCCTGCCGGTAGCCGGCGGCCGGCCGCCGCTCCTGTCGCTCCTGCCGCTCCTGTCGCTCCTGTCGCTCCTGGCCGACAGCTCGGCCGGCCGACGACCGGCACGGCGGCGACGCCCCGCACCTGTGTCCGCGGCGCAGCCGGGCCACGGGATCATCTCCGGCCCGGGTGCGGGTCAGCTGCCTGGTGCCGCTGGGCGGGCGGGCCGGCCCGCCCAGGGTGGAGCTGGCCGTCGCGCTGCCGAGCTGGTCGGCCATCAATCTTGGCAGGCCGGGCACGCGCCAGCTCCCAATCATCGGACTCCACGGAGAAACCCGCACCACCCTGACAGTAAATCCCCAGCTGCGCCAGCTGAAGTCGTGGCAATTGTCGGATTGGAGCCACCGCTTTAGCGAGCATTATACTTGCGCTATGTATGGTATTAATGGAATCATGGTGTTAATGGAATCGCGGTATTAATGGGATCATGGTACTATTGAAATCATGTTATTAATATGATCATTATATTAATGGAATCATGATATTAATAACATAAATATTATGTGCAGAGATAGAGTAGTATCCTTGTGACGTTCGTCCGGATATTAGTGGTTTGAATTTTACGCATAAAATCGATACCCTAAGCTACCTTGCACCTACAGCCACCTTTTTAGCCACCTTGCATCTACACTGTTGACAATGCTTGTAACACTGTTGCTAATTCGCATTGGCATGCTTTGAAGTGCAGCGCCAACAGCAATATGATGCAGTAGAATGATTGGGCTGTACAATAGAAAGTGGGGAGGGAAAGGGAGGAATGAAGGAGTTGCTTGGACCGACTTTGGAAACGATGGACGACCAACATCGCAAACTGCTTGGTAAACTTAGACGTTGGCACGGGTGTTCACTGGGTGATGATAGCCTGTACATTAACAGCTACTTAGATGCTTGCAAACATCAATGGTAGGTTTTCTTTTTGCGCCACGGCACTGACTAATTGTGGTTATATTTTCCCACCCCACCGGATGTCCTAAAAATCCACCACCATATGTCAGATTCAACGAACCAATCAATAGACAATGACCGGCACACCTCACAGTGCCCATGACGTGAACCACCGAGTACCGTAGAGGTTACACGACCTGAACCACCGGGTACCACAGAGGCTACATGACCTGAACCACCGAGTACCACAGAGGTTACACGACCTGAACCACCGGGTACCACAGAGGCTACATGACCTGAACCACCGAGTAGCACAGAGGTTACACGACCTGAACCACCGGGTACCACAGAGGTTACATGACGTGAACCACCGAGTACCGTAGAGGTTACGTGACATGAACCACTGAGTAGCGTAGAGGTTGCATGACCTGAACCACCGAGTACCACAGAGGCTACACGACCTGAACCACCGAGTACCACAGAGGCTACATGACCTGAACCACCGAGCACCACAGAGGTTACACGACCTGAACCACCGGGTACCACAGAGGTTATACGACCTGAACCACCGGGTACCACAGAGGTTATACGACCTGAACCATCGGGTACCACAGAGGTTACATGACGTGAACCACCGAGTACCACAGAGGCTATATGACCTGAACCACCGAGTACCACAGAGGTTACACGACCTGAACCACCGGGTACCACAGAGGTTATACGACCTGAACCACCGGGTACCACAGAGGTTATACGACCTGAACCATCGGGTACCACAGAGGTTACATGACGTGAACCACCGGGTACCACAGAGGTTACATGACGTGAACCACCGGGTACCATAGTGGATCAGTGAAACATGTAGCACTTGTCTACTCCAAGACAAAGAACACAAATAAAAGGCCCCAGTCGTTTGGAGGCATTTTGGGTTAGGTCGGTGGCGCAATTTAACCGAATAAATCAGCTTAGAACATACACAAATTGCAACTTCATATCAGGTTGCCGTCACAAGAGGAAAACTGATGGTCTTTTGTTGGTACTAAGTGTTGCATAACTCAAATCGAAGTACATTGGATTATCGAAATGTCGACTTCATAGCGTCATATTTACACCACAAAAAATGTTCCCAAATGCAACTAATTCTAGGGTCAAGAAACAATTACTCATGCCTTGAGCTTATAGGACGACTTCTAAGTAGGTCATGTTGGCTAACGTGATAATGCCCAACGTAGTTATTTCATTCCATGAACATTTTGTCCTTGCATGTTCTTGCATGAGTTGAACATAGATAGATAGATACATAGATCATGAAAATCACTAGCTAATCAGCATTGTTTACTTTTAAGATGCATACGTTCTTATGACACAATATAACATAAGTTAGGAATAAAGGAAGCCCGGCGTTCTTCGGAGCATACCATAGGTGCTCTGTTCTCTGGAAGGAAAAGTAGTTCTGGGGCAATGTCGAACAAAAACGGAGAAAGGCGCAGCCAGTAGTGCAATGCTTTTGCCCACGCCGTCTGGGTTACACGGCCAGGGCTAGGAAGTTTTCCATCGTTGCCAATGGGCGTAACACTGTGATAGAAGGAGTCATGTTGGGTATCAAATCGACATCAAGTGGTTTTCTGCTACCAAATCCAATTTTATGCTTTGTTTGTGTACAATAATTCCATTTGCATACGACAATTCCCAGTTCTTGATTTCAGTAGTGATGTTGCTAAATACAAGCTGCACTCAGCCAATTATCATTATATCGGTTATTGAACATGAATCAATGCATTTTGAGTTCCTGAGAAGTAGAATGCCATACTTCGTCGTGACCCCTCCTATGACCTGAATTGGATCCAGTCATATCCGAGAATTATCTGTTGCTGATGAGAAAAAATCGAAGTGTTCACTTTCATCCTTTTCTTGTACCCTTCGGCAAATTATTAATGATGCTGAATGGAATATAACAGGGTCTGGATCATTCCATGGAACCTGTCCTCCAGTGATCACCACTAGCAAAGTAAATGAAATACTTCTTATGTTTCCTATACAGGGAAGTTGTTAGTATTTCTATCTTAGTATGACACCGTTACAAATATTTGCATGGAGCCTGGGGACGAATGGCACGACGGGACTGATTTCTTAGTTTCTTTATTCGTCTAGTTTTCAATCAGTTTAGTTAGTCAAAACGAGTTGTGCAATAAATGTATATATGCGTGCACTACATGATCCTGAAGTTCCAGCGCCGAAATGAGATGAGGAGGATGTGACCTTTGTTCACCTCATAATGTCATGAAGTCATGAAGTGTTTAGACTTAATAAGAGGCACAAGGGCCCATCCAGTTAAGTCTGTAAATGGAAGATACCATAAGCCCGGTAAAAAGACCGACCCCAACCATCACCGCATCCTAAAGAAACCATCCACCAACATCCCACGCACCTATCAATGTCTATCTACCCCAGCTATCCAGCCTTATTCCCTTGATCCCTCTTAACACATTTGGATTGAATGCCTTACCAATAATTTTCAAACTGCATCCATGCCTGCTTAGATGGGGTCTGTGCCGTGCACACTTACTTAGCATAAATCTCACCCCATCCATCACTAATTATAACTCAAAAACAAGATTTTCCTGTCTAAAAAATGTGTCCACCATACTTTTAAATACATTCAATGAGGAACTCCCCGGAACATCAGCAGGCAGCCAATTCCACTAATCAAAAACCCTTTGACTAAAGACCTGTTGTCGTTTAACTGTCCTACACCTCAACTTGTCTAACCTGAATTGATGACCCCTATGTGATACTCTAAACCGAAGAGCATCATTCAAATTGACCCGATCTAACTCTTTAACAATTTTGTACATTTCAATCATGTCCCCCCTTAATCTCCTATACTTGAGTGAGTGCATATATAATGCCATAAGCCTTCTTCCATATTTCTAAGTTACCTATTCCACTGATGAGTCTAGTTGCTTTGCGCTGCACTCTTTCTAACATATCTATATTTTTTATAGGTAGGGACTCCATGCTTGTACAGAATATTCCAAGTGGCGTCGCACATATGCTAAGTACAGTTTTTTCATGACTTCCTTGCTCTTATATCTGACACTTCTATTAATGAGTCCCAGCATTCTGAATGCCCTGTTCCTAGCTGAGATACATTTTTTTCTGCTTTAAGGTCTTTTGAAACCAGCACACCTAAGTCTCTTTCCTCTTCAATAACATCCAGTTCCTTCCCTCCCATTGTATATCTGAAAGTCTCACCTCCAGATCACAGATGCATAACCTTACACTTATCATAGTTGAAAGACAAACCTCCGAGAGCCTTGTTTTGCTGCGTGTTTGCTCCACGCGATCGGGCTGGTTGCCACGCTTCACTGACCCCCTATGACCTGTGCATAGCTAAAACACATGTGAGCAGAATCACACCTCGTAGGTCACCAGCGGGCAGCGAGGCCAAGATGTGGTGCGGCCATGGTGTCAGGGCAGGCTACTGTGGACGTCAGCCACAGCAGCACTGGCCAAGATATGGTGCGGCATGGTGTCAGGCAGGCTATTGTGGACGTCAGCCACAGCAGCACTGGCCAAGATATGGTGCGGCCATGGTGTCAGGGCAGGCTATTGTGGACGTCAGCCACAGCAGCACTGGCCAAGATGTGGTGCGGCCATGGTGTCAGGGCAGGCTATTGTGGACGTCAGCCACAGCAGCACTGGCCAAGATATGGTGCGGCGATGGTGTCAGGGCAGGCTATTGTGGACGTCAGCCACAGCAGCTCTGGCCAAGATGTGGTGCGGCCATGGTGTCAGGGCAGGCTATTGTGGACGTCAGCCACAGCAGCACTGGCCAAGATATGGTGCGGCCATGGTGTCAGGGCAGGCTATTGTGGACGTCAGCCACAGCAGCACTGGCCAAGATGTGGTGCGGCCATGGTGTCAGGGCAGGCTATTGTGGACGTCAGCCACAGCAGCACTGGCCAAGATATGGTGCGGCCATGGTGTCAGGGCAGGCTATTGTGGACGTCAGCCACAGCAGCACTGGCCAAGATGTGGTGCGGCCATGGTGTCAGGGCAGGCTATTGTGGACGTCAGCCACAGCAGCACTGGCCAAGATATGGTGCGGCCATGGTGTCAGGGCAGGCTATTGTGGACGTCAGCCGCAGCAGCACTGGCCAAGATATGGTGCGGCCATGGTGTCAGGGCAGGCTATTGTGGACGTCAGCCACAGCAGCACTGGCCAAGATGTGGTGCGGCCATGGTGTCAGGGCAGGCTATTGTGGACGTCAGCCACAGCAGCTCTGGCCAAGATGTGGTGCGGCCATGGTGTCAGGGCAGGCTATTGTGGACGTCAGCCACAGCAGCACTGGCCAAGATGTGGTGCGGCCATGGTGTCAGGGCAGGCTATTGTGGACGTCAGCCACAGCAGCTCTGGCCAAGATGTGGTGCGGCCATGGTGTCAGGGCAGGCTATTGTGGACGTCAGCCACAGCAGCACTGGCCAAGATGTGGTGCGGCCATGGTGTCAGGGCAGGCTATTGTGGACGTCAGCCGCAGCAGCGCTGGCCAAGACGTGATGTTGCACTTCTAAGTACGTCAGCTTACCACAGCGACACACACCAATTGATATCTCATGAATCCACTTTGTCTTGCGTTTGTTCTCAGCATAACTTCTTACTCTCTTTTGCAGTCGTGTTATCGTGATTAGGATTATAGTCACGAGCGCTCTTCTCAGAACCCCAGTTTTGCTCCGTCGATGTAATTAATAGCATGCGACGAATTAATTCCCAGTCACAGTTGACGTGTAGTTGCAGTTTCAGGTCGGCAAGGTGCTGTTACCTGCTATTCAATCCACGAGACGTTCCAAGTTGGCGAAGTGTTCGCCGACGAGCACTGCCGAAGGGTGAAGTGCA
>JAOTOM010004205.1:182500-240000 GCA_034440615.1 Ashinkailepas kermadecensis
ATATATAAATATTGAGGCGGGTGTGCGTGCTTGGAATCTTCGCGTGCAATATAATATCGCATATAATCGCAATAAGCTTCGTGTTAATTGGCCTTCCGGATTTAAGTATCCAATGAGCCTTAACCTCAGCAATGGGTATATTCGGAGTATATTAGATTGCATAGATTATCCGATTTGGCACCTTGCTTTATCCTAGCCTAGTGTGCGCAAGGGGATGCGTATCAACATCAGCGCATGCATGGCAAAGAGGCATTGCATGATCAGTGATGTCTTATTGTAGATAACGGACTACAAATGCTCACAGACTCGGCTATAAGTAGCTTGCGGTCAATGTCGAGGCCATGCAAGAAAAAACAACAAAGCCTTTGGTTGCATGATCAAGGTGTGGCGGGATATATATGGGCACCAGTAGCGGGACACTGCTTAATCACAGATCATGATTGTAGTAAGTACTGGAAATATGGACAAGCATCAGCGTAGTTAGCCGAGGGATGGGATGCTAGTCACCCCCCCCCCTGCACACACATACTTTTCGGCTGTGCCCTCTCAGACTAGACAGAGAGGCGCCGCTCTGACTTAAAAAGGGTCCCTGCATGGTGTTCGAGTGCACCCCAACCCTGAGCTTTTTGTCTCAAGGCGCCCCTCTAAGTGCAAGGGACTCGAGTGCACCCCTTCCCCCAAAAAATTTCATCAGTCAGTGGCTCCCCTCCAGGGAGATGGCGCCCCCTGAATATCACTCCACCCTCACCAGTTTGTCTGTCGCTCCGGTGTCCTGTCCTGCAGGCACGACACACGACAGGCACGACACAGGCACGACACACGACACACAGGACCACGAACACGATCACAGGCACGACACACAGGACCACGAACACGATCGCTTCTCGATTGCGATGTCAAGCTTAATATTGTGCAAGCTAGTTGGTAGCGTGGTAGTGATCCAAGTATTCCTGTATATGTTTGGCACCTCCATTACTCCCTCTTGGTGGCACCCGTGAACCCGAATCTGGATTTCCGGCTTCATGCCACAAAATCCTGGGAATGGCCTGGGAATGCCACACAATCCTGGGAATGGCCTGGGAATGCCACACAATCCTGGGAACCGACACGGCCAACATGCACTCGGGACAGATTCATGATGACAACCCAAAGTTGGCGCCTCATCCTTTGTGACAGAAGTTGTGGTCGGAAAATACTGGAACCAGACCTGAGTCGGTTTTACCTCCACTCTCCGAAACATTTCCCTATCGACACCCTCTAAATCGACTCCTCCCATTCGTTAAGACATCCCCACGGTCATGCAAAATGTTATTGAATCCTCCGCTTCGCTCCCATCCTACGTGAACACACTTTTCGGTGGCGCCCCCGAATCGGCACCTCCGTCACCACTTAAAAATCATGACCACACCCTAGACAGCACTTCATCCTTCCAGACACAAAATCATCGAAGCGTCCGTTAGTCGTCACCTCCACCACTCCTTGCAGACAGATCACTGATAGCGCCCATGAATTGGTCCTTGACGAGCACATTCATCACCATTCTCCCCCTCCCCCATCCTGGGAGAAAACCCCGCCGAATTCACTAAATTGGCACCTCTGCCATCGGATCCGGTGCTCACGGCTGGAGCTGTTCAGTGCCAGCTGGCTACTCAATCAGCTGGCTACCAAAAGTTTAACGTGTTGTCACCAAAAGTTTGACAGGTAATACCTACTTAAATTATTTGACACGGCTTTGTCTGTCTATAAATGAAGTGATAGTGTGAGCAGCTGTGACCGACTGTGTAAAGTGATAGTGTGAGCAGCTGTGACCGACTGTGTGAAGTGATAGTGTGAGCAACTGTGACCGACTGTGTGAAGTGATAGTGTGAGCAGCTGTGACCGACTGTGTGAAGTGATAGTGTGAGCAGCTGTGACCGACTGCGTGTGTCACTATATAGCAGACCGGCCGAGAGCATCTCTATATAACATACATGCTGAGTGTGTCACTATGTACCAGACCGGCCGAGAGCATCTCTATATAACATACATGCTGAGTGTGTCACTATGTACCAGACCGGCCGAGAGCATCTCTATATAACATACATGCTGAGTGTGTCACCATGTACCAGACCGGCCGAGAGCATCGCTATATAACATACATGCTGAGTGTGTCACTATGTACCAGACCGGCCGAGAGCATCTCTATATAACATACATGCTGAGTGTGTCACTATATAGCAGACCAACTGAGCGTGTCGCTGCATAGTAGACAGGCTGAGTGTGTCGCTATATAGCATACCTACTGAGTGTGTCGCTATATAGCAGACCGACTGTGTGTTTCGCTGCATAGCACACATGCTGAATATGTCGCTATATTGTAGACCGACAGAGTGTGTCGTTATATAGCAGACCGACTGAGTATGTCACTATGTAACAGACCGACTGAATGTGTCGTTATATAGCAGACCGACTGAGTATGTCACTATGTAATAGACCGACTGAGTGTGTCGTTATATAGCAGACCGACTGAGTATGTCACTATGTAACAGACCGACTGAGTGTGTCGTTATATAGCAGACCGACTGAGTATGTCACTATGTAACAGACCGACTGAATGTGTCGTTATATAGCAGACCGACTGAGTATGTCACTATGTAACAGACCGACTGAGTGTGTCGTTATATAGCAGATCGACTGAGTATGTCACTATGTAACAGACCGACTGAATGTGTCGTTATATAGCAGACCGACTTAGTATGTCACTATGTAACAGACCGACTGAGTGTGTCGTTATATAGCAGACCGACTGAGTATGTCACTATGTAACAGACCGACTGAGTGTGTCGTTATATAGCAGACCGACTGAGTATGTCACTATGTAACAGACCGACTGAATGTGTCGTTATATAGCAGACCGACTGAGTATGTCACTATGTAACAGACCGACTGAGTGTGTCGTTATAAAGCAGACCGACTGAGTATGTCACAATGGAACAGAACGACTGAATGTGTCGTTATATAGCAGACCGACTGAGTATGTCACTATGTAACAGACCGACTGAGTGTGTCGTTATATAGCAGACCGACTGAGTATGTCACTATGTAACAGACCGACTGAGTGTGTCGTTATATATCAGACCGACTGAGTATGTCACTATGTGACAGACCGACTGAGTGTGTCGTTATATAGCAGACCGACTGAGTATGTCACTATGTAACAGACCGACTGAGTGTGTCGTTATATAGCAGACCGACTGAGTATGTCACTATGTAACAGACCGACTGAGTGTGTCGTTATATAGCAGACCGACTGAGTATGTCACTATGTAACAGACCGACTGAATGTGTCGTTATATAGCAGACCGACTGAGTATGTCACTATGTAACAGACCGACTGAGTGTGTCGTTATATAGCAGACCGACTGAGTATGTCACTATGTAACAGACCGACTGAGTGTGTCGTTATATAGCAGACCGACTGAGTATGTCACTATGTAACAGACCGACTGAATGTGTCGTTATATAGCAGACCGATTGAGTATGTCACTATGTAACAGACCGACTGAGTGTGTCGTTATATAGCAGACCGACTGAGTATGTCACTATGTAACAGACCGACTGAGTGTGTCGTTATATAGCAGACCGACTGAGTATGTCACTATGTAACAGACCGACTGAGTGTGTCGTTATATAGCAGACCGACTGAGTATGCCACTATGTAACAGACCGACTGAATGTGTCGTTATATAGCAGACCGACTGAGTATGTCACTATGTAACAGACCGACTGAGTGTGTCGTTATATAGCAGACCGACTGAGTATGTCACTATGTAACAGACCGACTGAATGTGTCGTTATATAGCAGACCGACTGAGTATGTCACTATGTAACAGACCGACTGAGTGTGTCGTTATATAGCAGACCGACTGAGTATGTCACTATGTAACAGACCGACTGAGTGTGTCGTTATATAGCAGACCGACTGAGTATGTCACTATGTAACAGACCGAATGAGTGTGTCGTTATATAGCAGACCGACTGAGTATGTCACTATGTAACAGACCGACTGAATGTGTCGTTATATAGCAGACCGACTGAGTATGTCACTATGTAACAAACCGACTGAGTGTGTCGTTATATAGCAACCGACTGAGTATGTCACTATGTAACAGACCGACTGAGTGTGTCGTTATATAGCAGACCGACTGAGTATGTCACTATGTAACAGACCGACTGAGTGTGTCGTTATATAGCAGACCGACTGAGTATGTCACTATGTAACAGACCGACTGAGTGTGTCGTTATATAGCAGACCGACTGAGTATGTCACTATGTAACAGACCGACTGAATGTGTCGTTATATAGCAGACCGACTGAGTATGTCACTATGTAACAGACCGACTGAATGTGTCGTTATATAGCAGAACAACTGGGTGTATCGCAATATGCCAGATATGTTCAGTGTGTCGGTATACAGCAGACCAACAGCATGTCGTTAAATATCAGACCAACAGAGTGTGTCGCTATATAACAAGCTGACTGAGTGAGTCGCTATATAGCAGACCAACTGAGTATGTCGCTTTATAGAAGATCGACTGCGTGTGTCGTTATATAGCAGACCGACTGTGCCGTGCTCGTTATATAGCGAGTGTGTCGCTATATAGCAGGCAGGCTGAGTGTGCCGCTATATAGCGGACGAACTGAATGTGTCGCTATATAGCAGACCGACTGAATGTGTCGCTATATATCAGACGGACTGAGTGTGTCACCATATAGCAGACCAACTGAATATATTGCAATAAAACCCAAGGGTCCTCTTCTCCTCCCTGGAAGGACGGTGTTAATTTACCACTGTATCTCAACTCCAGGTTGTGTTTTTTGTTCTCCACCATGGAGTGATTAGTCCGCAGTGCAGCTGTTGCCCACAAAAGTGAGCATCACACGCGATACATAAGGTATTTTGCACATGATAGTATTCAAGAGACTCACAATAAGGTTACCTCTTTGAACCGAGGAAGCAACCAAGCAGAAGCTACCTTACTTTGTTTTGCTCTGGTAGGATATGTGCATCCATTCATTTGTACTCTTGGGCATGCGAATGGATGGATTCAAGTGCAAAAAAATGTTTGGTAGAGAAATTCAAAGCAAAACCCTAGCGTATGAAGATGAACGTCAAACTGTGGTGCAGAATTACTTTTTAAATTTTGTCTAACCTTTGGACATTCAGCATTACTTACCACAAGTCTGCAGGAGCACTGGAACTGCGTGCAGAAAACATTAGATATAACCTCCGGGTGCTTCAGAAAAGACAGCATAAACATGCTTATATGAAACTGTTTGTGTATTTACCTCTCAGATTATCGCATAATAACTTCTTTTTTTCTGGCATCTATCCAGAAGAATCTATTCCTCCAGTAACACATGGCTACGGCCGCCATTTCATGTCTGCCAACGGATTTGCTTTCACGGGACTCAGATAAGCCTTACCAGCTCTCGGATTGTGCATGAACCTCGAGTGGGATGCATACTATCCATCACTTGTGCAGAGCCAGAAGCAAAATAAACTGTCTACGCGATATCAATGCGAAACAGATGCCATCTTATTCAAATTCAACAAACACACTCACACAGCTAACAGATCCCAGGCAAGTTCATCCCATTGCTATGCAATATGCGCTTGAAACGTGATGCCCAATCTATGAATATCTCCTCCAGACATCCAGGAATTTGTATTTCAATTGTGGTGGGCGGGAGCTAATTCATGTTGCCTGCAACGGTAACGGTTTCCCTCCGATGCTTTTCCATCGCTGCCTGTCACTGTAACGGTAACGGCCTCCCTCCGATGCTTTTCCACCACTGCCCGTCTCCACCGGCGGACAGTGCTGACACACCGCTGACACAGTGCTGACAGTGCCTTTCTTCACGGGCGGACAGTGGTGACACACCGCTGCCCGTCTCTACTGGCGGACAGTGGTGACACACCGCTGCCCGTCTCCACTGGCGGACAGTGGTGACACACCGCTGCCCGTCTCCACTGGCGGACAGTGGTGACACACCGCTGCCCGTCTCCACCGGCGGACAGTGGTGACACACCGCTGCCCGTCTGCACTGGCGGACAGTGGTGACACACCGCTGCCTGTCTCCACTGGTGACGGATTCTCCGGGATCCCGGCTGTAGACAAATCCGCCAGCGTCTGTCAGACCGAGCATCATGTCATCACGGCAGTGTCCTGCAGTGCGGGCTGTGTGTGCAACGCGGCAATAATGTCCTACAGTGCGGGCTGTGTATGCACAGTGACGACAGTGTGCTACAGTGCCGTCTGTGTGTGTACCGAGACAGTGTGCTACAGTGCGGGCTGTGTGTGCACAGTGACGACAGTGTGCTACAGTGCCGTCTGTGTGTGTACCGAGACAGTGTCCTACAGTGCCGTCTGTGTGTGTACCGAGACAGTGTGCTACAGTGCGGGCTGTGTGTGCACAGTGACGACAGTGTCCTACAGTGTCGTCTGTGTGTGTACCGAGATAGTGTGCTACAGTGCCGTCTGTGTGTGTACAGAGACAGTGTCATACAGTGCCGTCTGTGTGTGTACCGAGACAGTGTCCTACAGTGCCGTCTGTGTGTGTACCGAGACAGTGTCCTACAGTGCCGTCTGTGTGTGTACCGAGACAGTGTCCTACAGTGCCGTCTGTGTGTGTACCGAGACAGTGTCCTACAGTGCCGTCTGTGTGTGTACCGAGACAGTGTACTACAGTGCCGTCTGTGTGTGTACCGAGACAGTGTCCTACAGTGCCGTCTGTGTGTGTACCGAGACAGTGTCCTACAGTGCCGTCTGTGTGTGTACCGAGACAGTGTCCTACAGTGCCGTCTGTGTGTGTACCGAGACAGTGTCCTACAGTGCCGTCTGTGTGTGTACCGAGACAGTGTCCTACAGTGTCGTATGTGTGTGTACCGAGACAGTGTCCTACAGTGTCGTCTGTGTGTGTACAGAGACAGTGTCCTACAGTGCCGTCTGTGTGTGTACCGAGACAGTGTCCTACAGTGCCGTCTGTGTGTGTACCGAGACAGTGTCCTACAGTGTCGTATGTGTGTGTACAGAGACAGTGTCCTACAGTGTCGTATGTGTGTGTACCGAGACAGTGTCCTACAGTGCCGTCTGTGTGTGTACCGAGACAGTGTCCTACAGTGTCGTCTGTGTGTGTACAGAGACAGTGTACTACAGTGCCGTCTGTGTGTGTACAGAGACAGTGTACTACAGTGCCGTCTGTGTGTGTACCGAGAGAGTGTCCTACAGTGCCGTCTGTGTGCCCATTCAATGACGACAGTGTCCTACAGTGCCGTCTGCGTCTGTACAGAGACAGTGTCCTACAGTGCTGTCTGTGTGTGTACAGAGACAGTGTCCTACAGTGCCGTCTGTGTGTGTACAGAGACAGTGTCCTACAGTGCCGTCTGTGTGTGTACCGAGACAGTGTGCTACAGTGCCGTCTGTGTGTGTACCGAGACAGTGTCCTACAGTGTCGTCTGTGTGTGTACAGAGACAGTGTCTTACAGTGCCGTCTGTGTGCCCATTCAATGACGACAGTGTCCTACAGTGTCGTCTGTGTGTGAACCGAGACAGTGTCCTACAGTGCCGTCTGTGTGTGTACCGAGACAGTGTCCTACAGTGTCGTCTGTGTGTGTACAGAGACAGTGTCTTACAGTGCCGTCTGTGTGCCCATTCAATGACGACAGTGTCCTACAGTGCCGTCTGTGTGTGTACCGAGACAGTGTCCTACAGTGTCGTCTGTGTGTGTACCGAGGCAGTGTCCTACAGTGCCGTCTGTGTGTGTACCGAGACAGTGTCCTACAGTGCGGGCTGTGTGCCAATTCAATGACGACAGTGTCCTACAGTGCCGTGTGCGTCTGTACAGAGACAGTGTCCTACAGTGCCGTCTGTGTGTGTACCGAGACAGTGTCCTACAGTGCGGGCTGTGTGCCCATTCAATGACGACAGTGTCCTACAGTGCCGTCTGTGTGTGTACCGAGACAGTGTCCTACAGTGCGGGCTGTGTGCCCATTCAATGACGACAGTGTCCTACAGTGCCGTCTGCGTGTGCATGCAGTGACGACAATATCCTACAGTGTCGTCTGTGTGTGTACAGAGACAGTGTCCTACAGTGCCGTCTGTGTGTGTACCGAGACAGTGTCCTACAGTGCCGTCTGTGTGTGTACCGAGACAGTGTCCTACAGTGCCGTGTGCGTGTGTACAGAGACAGTGTCCTACAGTGCCGTCTGTGTGTGTACCGAGACAGTGTCCTACAGTGCGGGCTGTGTGCCCATTCAATGACGACAGTGGCCTACAGTGCCGTGTGCGTGTGTACAGAGACAGTGTCCTACAGTGCCGTCTGTGTGTGTACCGAGACAGTGTCCTACAGTGCGGGCTGTGTGCCCATTTAGTGATGACAGTGTCCTACAGTGCCGTGTGCGTGTGTACAGAGACAGTGTCCTACAGTGCCGTCTGTGTGTGTACCGAGACAGTGTCCTACAGTGCCGTCTGTGTGTGTACCGAGACAGTGTCCTACAGTGTCGTATGTGTGTGTACCGAGACAGTGTCCTACAGTGTCGTCTGTGTGTGTACAGAGACAGTGTCCTACAGTGCCGTCTGTGTGTGTACCGAGACAGTGTCCTACAGTGCCGTCTGTGTGTGTACCGAGACAGTGTCCTACAGTGTCGTCTGTGTGTGTACCGAGACAGTGTCCTACAGTGTCGTCTGTGTGTGTACCGAGACAGTGTCCTACAGTGTCGTCTGTGTGTGTACAGAGACAGTGTCCTACAGTGCCGTCTGTGTGTGTACAGAGACAGTGTCCTACAGTGTCGTCTGTGTGTGTACCGAGACAGTGTCCTACAGTGTCGTCTGTGTGTGTACAGAGACAGTGTCCTACAGTGTCGTCTGTGTGTGTACCGAGACAGTGTCCTACAGTGCCGTCTGTGTGTGTACAGAGACAGTGTCCTACAGTGTCGTCTGTGTGTGTACCGAGACAGTGTCCTACAGTGTCGTCTGTGTGTGTACAGAGACAGTGTCCTACAGTGTCGTCTGTGTGTGTACCGAGACAGTGTCCTACAGTGTCGTCTGTGTGTGTACAGAGACAGTGTCCTACAGTGTCGTCTGTGTGTGTACCGAGACAGTGTCCTACAGTGCCGTCTGTGTGTGTACCGAGACAGTGTCCTACAGTGTCGTCTGTGTGTGTACAGAGACAGTGTACTACAGTGCCGTCTGTGTGTGTACAGAGACAGTGTACTACAGTGCCGTCTGTGTGTGTACCGAGAGAGTGTCCTACAGTGCCGTCTGTGTGCCCATTCAATGACGACAGTGTCCTACAGTGCCGTCTGCGTCTGTACAGAGACAGTGTCCTACAGTGCTGTCTGTGTGTGTACAGAGACAGTGTCTTACAGTGCCGTCTGTGTGTGTACAGAGACAGTGTCCTACAGTGCCGTCTGTGTGTGTACCGAGACAGTGTGCTACAGTGCCGTCCGTGTGTGTACCGAGACAGTGTCCTACAGTGCCGTCTGTGTGTGTACCGAGACAGTGTCCTACAGTGTCGTCTGTGTGTGTACAGAGACAGTGTCTTACAGTGCCGTCTGTGTGCCCATTCAATGACGACAGTGTCCTACAGTGTCGTCTGTGTGTGTACCGAGACAGTGTCCTACAGTGCCGTCTGTGTGTGTACCGAGACAGTGTCCTACAGTGTCGTCTGTGTGTGTACAGAGACAGTGTCTTACAGTGCCGTCTGTGTGCCCATTCAATGACGACAGTGTCCTACAGTGCCGTCTGTGTCAGTGGCGTCGCCACGAAATTCTTCCAGGGGGGGCAAGGTCGAAAGGGGGCCTCCTGTTACCCGAAAGGGGGCCTCCATTGTGTTAGGGTCTCATATTGTTTTTAGGCTCTTATACTATGGTTCGAGGATGGGGAACATGATTTCATATTGGTTTTTTGTTTGTTCTTGGCATGGTGCATCATTTACTCAAAACGCAATAGCACTAATCATTTTCGCTGAAAACTGGGCCATACCAGGGTATAAATAAGTAATATTTGGATAAATGCATAAGTGCCAAAACAAACCATCGTCTCAATGCTTTCTCGAATCTTCCCGCTGGCCTCTAGATTGCAGCGAGCTGGCGGGGCTGGTGCTAAGCATATCTTACAGATATCTGCCATTGATCAACCCACTTTTAAGTCCTCCAAGTCTAACTGAATATAGCTAGATTCATCACTACTGTTATTTATTCCCATCAGCTTGATGTCATAAGCAAAGCTTGAACGACCATTTCTCAGTCCAAGGACGACAATTTCGTAAAGGTGACAAGGAGAAGTGGATTCATTAGTTTTTTTAGCGTCATCTTAGGAATTTTTTTATTTTTATAACATTTGGTGCTGGCTGCAAGGCAACTGTCACACGAGCTAAAATATATCCTCAGCGAATAAATTCACGGCAAGAACAAGCATTGAACACCAATGCATAAATGACAATGCAACAATGCAACAATGTCAGTACATACATAATCCAAGCCTTCACATTCCACGCCGTCACGCCCATCGTTTCCGCTGTGCTGTGCCGTTTTGTAAATGACATTGAGAAGGTATGGAAGCTGGGAAGCTCTAATCATGCAGGCTGTTAGTTAGTTAGTTAGTTATTGTGGTTTAGGGACGCATCGCATGCAGGCTGTAATAACAGAAAAGAAGTTTGTTGGAAGAAAATGCATTTAAAAACATCATTCATCCCATTTCATATGGGGCATGGATGTTGTATTGCATGCTTATGAGGGGTAATTTGTCCCCTCAATGTTGGCTTTTCCCCATGGGCGTATGTTTCGGAAAATTATTGAGGGACCAGTGGAGTACCTATATTTGCGTCAAGCAGGAGGGGGCAAACGGATTTGCAGGGGGGGGAGGGCACCTACGCACGTTAAAAAGTCCTTGGATTTCGACCGCTACTTTGTCAAAGGGTACATTTCGAAATAATATAATTAGTCATGAACTAAATTGTCCTGTGGAGGGGCCTAATCTACCACTATGGTTTCTGATTGGTCGGATTTCAACCCTAACTCCACCACTCAGTTCTAAGGTTTACTTTTGGTATCCCTTGATAAGTTACCTCACACTGCTGAAATTACACCTATACCACAAACCCGGATCGGTATCCCAAAAAATCAAGCTGGAGCCCTTAAAAAAAAAGGAGAGATTCCAGCAAATAAATGTCAGGGCCAGGAAAATGGCTCTGTTGCACCGAACATTTTTTCAAGATGCCTTCAAAAATTGCGTATGACTTCGAAAATCATACCGGATCTCGAAAAATCGAGGTGGGATACATGGCGTCAGAGGTTCGAAAAATCAGGCCGGGATTCGGACTTTTAATAAAAAAACAGAAAAGATCCACAAAAATCACGTTGAGCCCAGAAAGCTGGCGTTGGGTCTCCGGAACCACGTGCCTGGGCGCGATAAGTCGCGCTGGGAACCAGAAAAAATCGCACCGAAGCCCCAAAATCATACTGGGGCCCCACAAATGTGTGTCAGAAGCCCCAAATATACACAGCGGGACCCTAAGAGTACAACGTTGCCAGAAAGTACAACTAACCCTCCAAAGCGCACAAAAGTCTCCCAAAAAGCGATAGGGCCTTAAAACATGCGTTGCAGCCCTAAATAAACATACCGGGAGCTCTAAGAAAAATACACTGCAAGCTCGCAAGGCGCACAGGGGCCATGAGAACGCACAAGGGCCTGGAAAAGAGGCTGGGGCCACGAAAGGCAACATGGTTCCAAAACGTACAAAACGACCGGGAGCTAAATAAACACATCGGGATCTTCGAAAACGCTCCGACACGTAAAAAATACTCGGTGCACAAAAAAACGCAACAAAGCCCTAAAACGAGCAGGGTTTAGAAGATGTATTAGGCCCATAACTTCAAAGTAAAATGTTTTACCCACCACTTTAAAATACAAAATTTTACAATTTCAGGCATTGCAGTTCATAGCACCCGGTCGCCACGACGGCAACGTCAGTGTACGTGCACCCCCATTTTTCGTATTCGGTGCATTCGCCACACTTCGTGCGATGCTATGGTTTCTGCTAGGCCTTCTGCGTTTTGCTAATTGCTGCCACATGATAGATTTGCACCATATTTGGCGTGATGGAATGATTCGCATGGGCGTTCGCTTCGAAAAGTCGATTGATTAAATTCGATCATTAGTTTCCTACTTCCCACATTTTCTGGCAGCTATGAAATGCGGTTTCCGCTGAGCTTTGATGCACTTCATATCTTTGCTGCTATCCTCCCAGATTGGATACCGAACCGAGGCCAAGCCTCGGCGTTTTTTTTTACCCGTTGCGTCTTTCTTGGTCTATGATTGTGTATTATGGCTCCAATCCATTTTTGTTAGGGGCCTAAAGCATTTTCGAACACCCTGCTCATTTTAGGTTTGTTGAATTTTTGTACACCGAGGATTTTGACGTGTCAGGGCGTTTTCGAAGTTCCCGATGTGTTTATTTAGCGCCGGTCTTTTTGTTTGTTTTGGAACCATGTTGCCTTTTGCGGCCCCAGCCACCTTTTCAGGCTATTGTGCGTTATCATGACCCCTGTGTGCCTTGAGAGCTTCCGGTGTATTTTTTAGACCTCCCGGTATGTATATTTATGGCTGCAACGCTTGTGTTAAGGCCCTGTCGCTTTTTGTGAGACTGTGCGCTTTGGAGGGTCAGTTGTATTTTCGGCCCCCGTTGTGCTCTTAGGGTCCCGATGTGTTTATTTTGGGCTTCTGACGCACACTTGTGGGGCCCAAGTACAATTTTGGGGCTTCGGTACGATGTTTCTAGGTCCCAGAGTGGCTTATCGCACCCAGGCGCGTGGTTCCGGAGACCCAACCCCAGTTTTCTGGGCTCAATACGATTTTGTGAAACTTTTCTGATTTTTTTTAAAGTCCCAATCCCGGCCTGATTTCTCGAGCACTTTGCGCCATGTTTTTGTATCCCACCTCGATTGTTCGAGATCCGGTTTGTTTTTCGGTGCCGTACGCAATTTGTGAAGGCATCTGAAAATATGTTCGGTGCTCCAGAGCCATTTTTTTTACCTGGGCATTTAGTTGTTGGAATCCATCCTTATTTTGAAGGGCTCCAGCTTGATTTGTGTTTGTGTTTGTGGTCACACTGTGCTTACGTGTGGCCCTAGACGGCAATTTTGTAGAGCCTCGACGGGACTACCAATGGGAATTGTGGGTCCCAAGCGCGATATTTGGGGGGCCCGGTTCGAGTTTGTGCGATGCGTTGTATTTAGCTGTGGCCCCAACGCGATTTTGACGGTTCCTGTCGCAATTTGTCGAGCCTCGGAGCGAGTTTTCCGGGGCTCGCCGTATTTATTTGGAGACCCATACGCGAATTCTGGTGGACCGACGCGAATTTTGGTGGCCCCAGCGCGATTTTTGAGGCCCCCGACACGATTCTTGGGAGCTTATCCCTCTCAGGATGGAGGGGGAATTTGCCCCTTTGATATAGCACTGCGGCCACTGAAGGAGTTTTTTTCCGTCCCAGAGTGACATTCCGGTTAAAATTGATTTTGGGGGCAGCTGCAACTTTTGGGGCCCCGGCGCGACCTTCTGGGCCTCCAGTGTGATTTTCAAGGGCTGCGACGCGACTTTTTGGGGTCCAATGTGATCTTTTGGGCCCCGACGTCATTTTCTTGGATCCCTAGCGCGAGCTATAGCGGCCTCGACACTTTTTGAGGTCCAATGCGTTTTGGGGGCTTTTGGCGTCATTGTTGGGCCCACAGAGTGATTATTCATGTCCGGATTGTTCTTCGTTGCTCCGGCGTCATTTGTTTTGATCCCAATGAGACTTTTGGGGCACGGTACGACCTGTCGTGCCCCTGGCATGATTTTCGTGGTCCGGGCGTGAATTTTCGGTACCCCAGGCTCAGCGTAATTTGCGGGGGCCCCGGCCGGATCTTTTGGGGCCTATATCATGATTTTAAAATACCCAGACTCGACTCTTACTATTTCTTAGGTGGTTCTTCTTGCAAATTATAGGCCTCCTGTCGCGTCGTCTCATTTCCTAGAGCCTTTTTACCGGTTTTCGATGTCTCCTTGTGTGTCCTACCCTCCTCCATATTCAATGGTCCTCCTCTCCCGTCTTGGAGGGCCTCTTGCATTCTGGGGCCCCTTTAACATGGCATGGGGCTTCCTCTCATCTTCGAGGGGCATTTTCTGCCAAATTAGGGGCCTCTTGCCACGCCTCGTGTGCCTCCTCCTTTATCCTGGCAAAGCCTTACCCGTCTTGAGGGATCTTCAATTTTGGAAACCTCACCTCCTTCCATACCTGCTATCACTCCCATCTTAAGGGCCTCCTCTCATTTCCTGGGAACTCTTTCCGGTCTTCGGGACCTCATTTGGTCCTAGAGACCTACTCCTTCCCGAGTCCGGCAGGTGCCTCATTTCTCTTCTAGAGGCCTTCTGTTTCAAATTAGGGGCCTCCTCTCACGTCTTGGGGGCCTCCTGCTCTGTGTTCTCCTGCTCTGCGCTCTGGATTCGATCTTTACCCATCTTAGGGGTGGTCTCTTATCTCCTGGTGGACTCCTCTTCTCTCCCAGGCGCCGCCTCTGCTAAATTACTGGCAACCTTTCCTATCTTAGTGGCCTTGTTATTTCCCGGGGACCTTCTTAGCCGTCTTCGAGCCTTCTTTTCCGCTTGGGAGCCATCTCTCTTATCCAATGGCCTTTCTCTCCTATTTTAGGGGCCTCCTCGTTCATCATGGGATCTCGTTTCCAATCTTGTGTCGTTCTCTTCCGAATTAGGTGCCTCCTGCCACGTCTCTGGATCATCCTTTTCTATCTCGGTGGAACCTCACCCGTTTGGGGCCTGCTTTTGCGTCTCCGAAACCTCATCTCATATCTTTCTTCCTTTTCCGTCTTAGGGCCTCCTCTCATATTCTGGGGCCTCCTTTCCGGTGTTGGAGCCTCTTTTGGAATCCTGGTTGCCTCCGTGCCATTTTTGACACTCTCTTGATTTCTGGGGACTCCTACCCTCTCCTAGGTGACTCCTTTTTCAAATTAGGGGCCTCCTCTCACGTCATGGGGGCCTCCTCATCTGTGTCTGGAGCCTCATTATCCTCTTAGCAGGGTGCTTTTGCGTCCTAGTCCTAGATTTTCTCTTCCAGGTTCCTCCTCTTCCAAAATATGGGCCTCATCTGGCTGGTCTCGGTGGCCTTCTCTCATTCCTGCGGAAACCTTCCTACCCGTCTTGGGGCCCCTAATGCGTCCGGAGAAGTCTCCCCTATCAGGTCTTAATTTTATATTGCAGGGGCATCTTCCATCTTGGGGGCCTCGTTTTCCAACTTAAGAATATCCTGCCACCCATCGAAAGCCTTTTCGTCTAACCTGGGTGGCTTCTTGCCCGTCTCGGTGGCATCCTTTCCGTCCCGAGGGCCTCCTTTTCGTGCTAGGGCCTCCTTTTCGTCCTGGGGGCTACCTTCCTATCTCTATTCTCTGTTCTACGTTTAGTCCTACGTCCTTTTCGTCCTTGGGTGCATCCTTTTCGTTCTAGGGGCCTCCTTTTCGTCCTGGGGCCTCCTTTTTAGTCCTGGGGGCCTCCTCCCAATCTCTGTTCTACGTCTTGGGGCATCCTTGCGTTATGGGGCATCCTTTTCGTCCTGGGGGCCTCCTTTTCGTCCTGGGGGCCACCTCACAATCTCTGTTCTACGTCTTAGGGGCCTCCTTTTCGTCCTGGTGACCTCCTTTCGTCCTGGGGGGCTCCTTTTCGTCCTGGGGGCAACCTCACAATCTCTGTTCTACGTCTTAGGGGCCTCCTTTTCGTCCTGGGGGCCTCCTTTTCGTCCTGGGGACCTCATCCCAATCACCCAAGCTAGAACAGAGGTTCTACGTCTTTGGGGCATCCTTTTCGTCCTTTGGTGCATCCTTTTCGTCCTGGGGTTGGTTGGTTGATTGTTGGAGTGTAGGGGCGCATGGACTGCGTATTTCGTCCTGGGGGCCTCCTTTTCGTCCTGGAAGCCTCGTTTTCGTCCTGGGGGCCTCCTTTTCGTCCTGGGGGCCTCCTTTCGTCCTGGGGGCCTCCTCCCAATCTCTGTTCTACGTCTTGGTGCCTTCCTTTTCGTCCTGGGGCCTCCTTTTCGTCCTGGGCCTCCTTTTCGTCCCGGGGGGCCTCCTTTTCGTCCTGGGGGCCTCCTCCCAATCTCTGTTCTACGTCTTGGGGGCTTCCTTTGCGTTATGGGGCATCCTTTTCGTCCTGGGGGCCTCCTTTTCGTCCTGGGGGCCACCTCACAATCTCTGTTCTACGTCTTAGGGGCATCCTTTTCGTCCTGGTGGCCTCCTTTTCGTCCTGGGGGCCTCCTTTTCGTCCTGGGGGCCTCCTTTTCGTCCTGGGGACCTCATCCCAATCTCTGTTCTACGTCTTTGGGGCATCCTTTTCATCCTTTGGTGCATCCTTTTCGTCCTGGGGTTGGTTGGTTGATTGTTGGAGTGCAGGGGCGCATGGACTGTGTCTTTCGTCCTGGGGGCCTCCTTTTCGTCCTAGGAGCTTTCTTTTCGTCCTGGGGGCCTCCTGTTCGTCTGGGGGCTACCTTCCTATCTATGTTCTCTGTTCTACGTCTAGTCCTACGTCCTTTTCGTTCTTGGGTGCATCCTTTTCATTCTAGGGGCCTCCTTTTCGTCCTGGGGCCTCCTTTTAGTCCTGGGGGCCTCCTCCCAATCTCTGTTCTACGTATTGGGGCATCCTTGCGTTATGGGGCATCCTTTTCGTTCTGGGGGCCTCCTTTTCGTCCTGGGGGCCACCTCACAATCTCTGTTCTACGTCTTAGGGGCCTGCTTTTCGTCCTGGAGGCCTCCTTTTCGTCCTGGGGGCCTCCTTTTCGTCCTGGGGCCTCCTTTTCGTCCTGGGGACTTCATCCCAATCTCTGTTCTACGTCTTTGGGGCATCCTTTTCGTCCTTTGGTGCATCCTTTTCGTCCTGGGGTTGGTTGGTTGATTGTTGGAGTGTAGGGGCGCATGGACTGCGTCTTTCGTCCTGGGGGCCTCGTTTTCGTCCTGGGAGCTTCCTTTTCGTCCTGGGGGCAACCTCACAATCTCTGTTCTACGTCTTAGGGGCCTCCTTTTCGTCCTGGGGACCTCCTTTTCGTCCTGAGGGCCTCCTTTTCGTCCTGGGGGCCTCCTTTTCGTCCTGGGGACCTCATCCCAATCTCTGTTCTACGTCTTTGGGGCATCCTTTTTGTCCCTTGGTGCATCCTTTTCGTCCTGGGGTTGGTTGGTTGATTGTTGGAGTGTAGGGGCGCATGGACTGCGTATTTCGTCCTGGGGGCCTCCTTTTCGTCCTGGGAGCCTCCTTTTCGTCCTGGGGCCTCCTTTTCGTCCTGGGGGCCTCGTTTTCGTCCTGGGGGCCTCCTTTCGTCCTGGGGGCCTCCTCCCAATCTCTGTTCTACGTCTTGGGGCATCCTTGCGTTATGGGGCATCCTTTTCGTCCTGGGGGCCTCCTTTTCGTCCTGGGGGCCACCTCACAATCTCTGTTCTACGTCTTAGGGGCCTCCTTTTCGTCCTGGGGCCTCCTTTTAGTCCTGGGGCCTCCTTTTCGTCCTGGGGACCTCATCCCAATCTCTGTCTTTGGGGCATCCTTTTCGTCCTTTGGTGCATCCTTTTCGTCCTGGGGTTGGTTGGTTGATTGTTGGAGTGTAGGGGCGCATGGACTGCGTCTTTCGTCCTGGGGGCCTCGTTTTCGTCCTGGGAGCTTCCTTTTCGTCCTGGGGGCCTCCTTTTCGTCCTGGGGGCCTCCTCCCAATCTCTGTTCTACGTCTTGGTGCCTTCCTTTTCGTCCTGGGGCCTCCTTTTCGTCCCGGGGAGCCTCCTTTTCGTCCTGGGGGCCTCCTCCCGATCTCTGTTCTACGTCTTGGGGCCTCCTTTTCGTCCTTGGGTGCATCCTTTTCGTCCTGGGGTCTCCTTTTCGTCCTGGGGGCCTCCTCCCAATCTCTGTTCTACGTTTTGGTGCCTCCTTTTCGTCCTGGGGCCTCCTTTTCGTCCTGGGGGCCTCCTTCCAATCTCTGTTCTACGTCTTGGGGCCTCCTTTTCGTCCTTGGGTGTATCCTTTTTGTCATGGGGTCTCCTTTTCGTCCTGGGGGGCCTCATTTTCGTCCTGGGGGCCTCCTCCCAATCTCTGTTCTACGTCTTGAGGCCTCCTTTTCGTCATGAGGGCCTCCTCCCAATCTCTGTTCTACGTCTTGGGGCCTCTTTTTCGTCCTAGGGGCCTCTTTTTCGTCCCGGGGGGCCTCCTTTTCGTCCTGGGGGCCTCCTCCCAATCTCTGTTCTACGTTTTTAGGCCTCCTTTTCGTCATGGGGGCCTCCTCCCAATCTCTGTTTTACGTCTTGGGGCCTCTTTTTCGTCCTGGGGGCCTCCTTTTCGTCCCGGAGGGCCTCCTTTTCGTCCTGGGGGCCTCCTCCCAATCTCTGTTCTACGTCTCTTATAGAGACCTGATTATATTTCCTGGTGGCCTCGTCAGTTTTGAGGCCTCATTGACAACATGATATTCTGTCCCGTCGGCCTCCTTGCTCACCTTTTGTGCTGTGCATTTGCGGATAGGGGCCTCCTCAAATTTCAGGGGGGGCGGCGCCCCCCCTGTTTCACGGCAGGGGGGGCGACTGCCCCCCCTGCCCCCCCGGTGGCGACGCCCTTGGTCTGTGTGTGTACCGAGACAGTGTCCTACAGTGTCGTCTGTGTGTGTACCGAGACAGTGTCCTACAGTGCCGTCTGTGTGTGTACCGAGACAGTGTCCTACAGTGCGGGCTGTGTGCCAATTCAATGACGACAGTGTCCTACAGTGCCGTGTGCGTGTGTACAGAGACAGTGTCCTACAGTGCCGTCTGTGTGTGTACCGAGGCAGTGTCCTACAGTGTGGGCTGTGTGCCCATTCAATGACGACAGTGTCCTACAGTGCCGTCTGCGTGTGCATGCAGTGACGACAATATCCTACAGTGTCGTCTGTGTGTGTACAGAGACAGTGTCCTACAGTGCCGTCTGTGTGTGTACCGAGACAGTGTCCTACAGTGCCGTCTGTGTGTGTACCGAGACAGTGTCCTACAGTGCCGTGCGCGTGTGTACAGAGACAGTGTCCTACAGTGCCGTCTGTGTGTGTACCGAGACAGTGTCCTACAGTGCGGGCTGTGTGCCCATTCAATGACGACAGTGTCCTACAGTGCCGTGTGCGTGTGTACAGAGACAGTGTCCTACAGTGCCGTCTGTGTGTGTACCGAGACAGTGTCCTACAGTGCGGGCTGTGTGCCCATTTAGTGATGACAGTGTCCTACAGTGCCGTGTGCGTGTGTACAGAGACAGTGTCCTACAGTGCCGTCTGTGTGTGTACCGAAACAGTGTACTACAGTGCGGGCTGTGTGCCCATTCAGTGATGACAGTGTCCTACAGTGCCGTCTGTGTGCCCATTCAATGACGACAGTGTCCTACAGTGCCGTCTGTGTGTGTACCGAGACAGTGTCCTACAGTGCCGTCTGCGTGTGCATGCAGTGACGACAATATCCTACAGTGCGTGCTGTGTGCGTATGCAGTGACCACAATGTGCTTACAGAGCGTGCTGGGTGTGTTCGCGAACGTCCAGCAAGGCGGACGTCGCGATCCGCCTTGCCGTACAGCATGATGACTGGGTCCAGTGATGTCAGCTCTGTTAGTGCAGACGGCTATGTCAACGTCCTGTGGCTGCGACAGGTGCCCCCTGCCGGACATACCGGACGGAGCCGACTGCACCATGACTGAAGCCACCGGCGAGAAATTCCCGCTCTGCTGCCCTAAGGCCGTCTGCAACACGGTGTGAACGTTCCAGAGTGGCCGGCCCGTCAGGAGGGCGCCCTCGGGGTCGGCCGCCCATCAGAAGGCCACCGCTGGAGAAAGGCGGCCTGCCACAAGGGCGCCCTCGGGGAGCTGTGTCGGCCAGCGGAGCGCACCTGGGCCGCGTCCATTGGCCGGTTCTCGGCACACTGCGGAGGCGGCCCGCCCCGTCATCGGCCGCTTCGGTCGCCGCCTCCACGCCGACTCGCGAAGCGCTTGGTTCGGCGCCACCGCGATTCAAGCGTACGGGCTGTGGCTGCGCGCCGCCGCATCTACATATTCGGGAATAGTTGCAAAGGCATGCTCAGAATACAGTGGCAGCGCAGGGTATTGTGATGGTGCGGTGTGGTGTACGATGGAGGGATGGGTGTATGATATGCCGGCTCCAGTGGTCATGGGTCACATTATGGTGTACAAATGGAGGGCTACCGAGCTGTGCCACGCTCTCCTCTATAGGTGCCGGCTACCGAGCTGTGCCACGCTCTCCTCTATAGGTGCCGGCTACCGAGCTGTGCCACACTCTCCTCTATAGGTGCCGGCTACCGAGCTGTGCCACGCTCTTCTCTATAGGTGCCGGCTACCGAGCTGTGCCACGCTCTCCTCTATAGGTGCCGGCTACCGAGCTGTGCCACACTCTCCTCTATAGGTGCCGGCTACCGAGCTGTGCCACGCTCTCCTCTATAGGTGCCGACCACCGACAGGACGTAGAGCCGCCACCATCAATCATTCCGCAAGCGACTGTGGGTCTGGCATAGACGCGGCCATTAGCTTATGCCACGCACCATTATCGGAGAATTGTTTATTGGCAACTTTTGTCATGATTAAGTATCGTTTAACAGACGTTGTGTACTGATTCATATTCAAATGCATTAGCAATAATCGTTTTGTCCGACGGGAACACGCTGATCCGATAAAGAAAAACCCAAAGTCTTCAGCGAATATCTTTTCGACTTCATTGTGCGTTTCACGAGAAAAGGAAAAGTGCATTTGATGAAGCCTGACTTTGTGACTTCTGATGAACATTAATAGCACGGTATTTCACGTCACCCTAGTTTTCCAAGCATCAGGAAATTCGAGTGGTTGCAAATAATTGAGGAAATTTGTATTTCTTGATCTGTCACCATGATCCAGTTTCGTGATTATTTGATCATTAAATAGACATAGCGAGGTCCTGTGATATACAACGGAACACATGCTATGTGTTATCGAATCTCAGTGAGTTCGGTGTCTGGGTGACGGCAGACGTTCAGTGCCTGGGTGACGGCAGATGTTCAGTGTCTGGGGTCACCCAGACACTGAACATCTGCCGTCAGGCAGACGTTCAGCATCTGGGTGACGGCAGACGTTCAGTGTCTGGGTGACGGCAGACGTTCAGTGTCTGGGTGACGGCAGACGTTTAGTATCTGGGTGACGGCAGACGTTCAGTGTCTGGGTGACGGCAGACGTTCAGTGTCTGGGTGACGGCAGACGTTCAGTGTCTGGGTGACGGCAGACGTTCAGTGTCTGGGTGACGGCAGACGTTCAGTGTCTGGGTGACGGCAGACGTTCAGCATCTGGGTGACGGCAGACGTTCAGTGTCTGGGTGACGGCAGACGTTCAGCATCTGGGTGACGGCAGACGTTCAGTATCTGGGTGACGGCAGACGTTCAGTGCCTGGGTGACGTCAGACGTTCAGTGTCTGGGTGACGTCAGACGTTCAGTGTCTGGGTGACGGCATACGTTTAGAGTTTGGGTGACGGCAGTCGTTTTAGCATGTAAATGTTTTCACACATTCATCAGCGGGCAAGGATGTGATGTGATTGCCAGGCAGCAATCTTTTGAGGGTAGCGAATCATAGCTTCTGTGAATGCTTTGACCTAACGTTCAGTGTAGCAAATGATACAATTGCTTGAGTATTTTTGAAAATGGCACTTCACGCCCTGAGACCATTTCGTGCCGTGGAAAATAAAACAACATATTATGCTGCAAAGTCAGCTTATAAGTCCTGGAGCAAGTTGGTTTGTTAGAGAAAGATGAAAAGTAGCTTGATGAGAAATGGGTGTTCATCTCCCAACAGCGTGGGCAAAGAAAATGGAATGTATGTGTATGGCAATAATCGATCAGTGTTTCTTCGGGCCGTGCTATTGTTGACAATGAAGAAAGGTATGTGTAAATGTAAAATGATGTATATGCGTTCGAAATGTAAATGTATATGCGTTCGAACGAGAGCACAGGGGACCATTGCCCGCTTAATTTTCAGAAGCTGCAACCATTTTCCTACGCATTTATTATGGAACAAATCGACTTAAAGAGGTTTGGGTCCTCCCACCTTTTCAGGAGTTCTGACGCCCACAAAGTAATTGTTGGTGTGGCCCTCAAACTAATACACCCATACCCCATATCGTAGATGCAAGCTTAATCCCAATGCGGTAAGATCCTTCTGGGTAGTGAAAGAGTTGGTGAATGCTGCGTGTGAATGCCCCTGAGTTCTGGGAGGCTAATGAGCATGTAGTATCGAGTTGGGAGAAAAGAAATCGTCAGGTATTGTCAATGTTTCTATGCAGTGAATCGTAGAATGATAAAGCAATGACCTTATCCAACGGCGAAGGTAAAAATCATCCATTAGTTATAAAAAAAAACAAACAAAATACCCAAAAAGAACGCCGTGTCCCACAAACCACTCGTGTGCTTATTAAATTTATTCGCATTGACGTCATTCTGCTTTCGAAATACTCAACTATTCCAATTAAGCGCACATCTTCCGCAAACTAGTCCTACCCCCAACCACTGGACGTCTCAACCAGCCTCTCATGAGCGACATAACCGAAGCACATCGAAAACGCAAATAAACAAATTGTTTCAGTAGTCACTAAATATTGACAGCATGCAATGCATGACATTTACGTAAGTGCAAACACTCTGAAAACCTATCAACTGATCCAACCTTCCAAAACAGTCGTAGATACATCCTTGACAAGCATATCGGTTTCAGACTTGCAACAGGACATGTGTAGATCAGACGCGTAGATCCGAACCCATGGTTCAGACAGCGCCCCCTCCCCCGAGTCGGGTCAAGTCATTAGATCAGTCGAACACACACACAATTCAACATTAAGTTCTGGGCCCTGCAGGTCTAGCGATGTTGGCCCCACACGGTAATCAGCGTGCTGAGTTGATTACAAAGTTCTAGCAAATGTATCCTTGTGACGGTTTTCCTCATGGCGTAAATCCTGCAATACTCAATCTGACAGCGCTCCCTATTTGGGCTACTGCCGTGCGAAATAACTCGCCGGATTATGTCCGCTCGAGTGAAGAAGTATATGCTTTTAGAATCGAGACCGGGGTGCTATGAAAAGTCAAAGCTGGAGCCATGTTCTGGCGAGGCTTATGTGTTTTCACGGCTGGGTGGCCGGCTTGGCAGCGCTGCCAGCCGCTCAGGCTGTGTGTGACGTGGTGGAGGGTCGGCCACGCAGGCTGTGTGTGACGTGGTGGAGGGTCGGCCACGCAGGCTGTGTGTGACGTGGCGGAGGGCCGGCCGTGCAGGCTGTGTGCACTGGCGGATCCAGGGGGGGGGGGGCCATTCCGGCCATGGCCCCCCCCCCAAGCGCTTCAAAAGGGGGGGGGGGCATAGTGTCTTTTGGCCCCCAAACCAACAGAAGTAAACTGAATTAAAATGCAGTAACCTTTGCTGAGGTTAAAAAATAGCGTTCCAGGTGAAATAATCTCCAATTTTACAGGTGTTTTGTTATAATTGTTTGGAAGCACAATATGGTAGCATAGTAGATTCTGACACATCGAGGGTTCTATGCTGTTGAAGTTCTGCTTACAGCAAGAGATGACGAAATCAGCAGTTTCATTATTCCTTCGTCAGATAGGTTCATGAAGTTTGTTTAGCCAGTAACGGGCAAGCGGACCCAGTGAGCCAGATTTCGAAAGCGGAATTTGAACAGGATGTTTTGTGCGAGTGACCAGTTGAGCCCAGTTGAGCAGCATGTTTCGTATGTTGGTGTTGGGGTTGCTAAGATGAAGAGACAGACTACATTGACTGATTTGTTCAAGAAGAATAGCAAGAGGAGGTATGTATTTACACTGGCGGATCCAGGGAGATGCCATTCCGGCCATGCCCCCCCGAAGCGCTTGAAAGGGGGCCATAGTGTCTTTTGGCCCCCCGAAACCAACAGAAGTCAACTAAATTAAAATGCAGTAACCTTTGCCGAGGTTAAAAAATAGCGTCTGGAGGAAAGAATCTCCAATTAAACAAAATAAAAATAATAATAATTGTTTGGAAGCAAGTATGGTAGCTTAGTAGATTCTAACACACATCGAGGGTTCCATGCTCTAAGTTCTGCTTACAGCAAGAGTTGACAAAATCGGATCCGCCAGTGTGTACACGTGCAGGAACGTTGACGTGGTACAAGACGTTGAACGAGAACGTGAACGTTTTGGTAAACAAGAACAAAAATCCGGTAACATGGAAACGGTGGAGGTAGGCTGGGGCCCCTACACAGGAAATTATGTTGTCAAATTTTTTTACTTCTTCAAATGGGCCCCTTTGCCAAATAGTGGTGCTTTTAACGGTGCCCCGAAATCCGGTGCTTTTAACCAAAAATAGCGGGTGAAGGCGCACCCTCCAAATCCGTTCGACCCCTCCCTTGATATAATTCCTAGGTACGCCACTGGGGGAGGGGGAGGGGAGGGGCTGACTCCGAAAACCGAAAGTTGGCCCCCCCCAAAAACCGGTGGGCTAGATCCGCCAGTGGCTGTGTGTGATGTGATGGAGGGCCGGCCGCGTAGGCTGTGTGTGACGTGGTGGAGGGCCGGCTACTTGATTGGCAGTTGGGAGGCGGGTTATTAGCCCGCGTTGCAGTGCTGGCTAGTGCTGCTCAGGCTGTCAGCAGGCGGAGTTCCCGGCACTCACCGCAGGAAGCGGGTGGTGGATGGGTGGGAAAGGAAAAAAAAGAGGATCGCCTGCAGTGTGCTGTGGGCAGGTGACCCCTCCACACTACTCCCCCAGCACCCTCACCCATCCTGCTGGTAGCAGACCACTGACGGGGAGTACCGCTATGCAGCGCGTCGGCGACAACAGGCCATAAACGGAGAGCACCGACATCCGCCGTATCCACGAATGTTGGACCATGGATGGGGAGCACCGCTGCCCGCCGTACCGGCGAGATTAGACCATGGCCGGGGGCAGCACCATCGGCCGTACCGGCGACATTGGACCATGGCCGGGGAGCAGCGCCGCCCGCCGTGCCGGCGGCAGCGGTATCTCACCAGCAGCGCGTCTGCCACGGCGCCGGGCCGGGCCCGCACGGCGCTGCAATCCTGCACGGCGTCCCCGCCCGCGGCCAGTCGGCGTCGACCGGCCTGCAACGGGCTGTCCGCCGGCAGCGCGATCCCCTGCTGCGCCTCCGTGCCGGCCGACCCGCTGCCGACCGACCCACGGCTGGCCGACCCGCTACCGGCCGACCGGCTGCCGGCCGACCCACGGCTGGCCGACCCGCTGCCGGCCGACCCACGGCTGGCCGACCCGCTGCCGACCGACCCACGGCTGGCCGACCCGCTGCCGGCCGACCCGCTGCCGGCCGACCCACGGCTGGCCGACCCACGGCTGGCTGACCCGCTGCCGGCCGACCCGCTGCTGGCCGACCCGCTGCCGGCCGACCCGCTGCTGGCCGACCCACGGCTGGCCGACCCGCTGCCGGCCGACCCGCTGCTGGCCGACCCACGGCTGGCTGACCCACGGCTGGCCGACCCGCTGCCGGCCGACCCGCTGCCGGCCGACCCGCTGCTGGCCGACCCACGGCTGGCCGACCCGCTGCCGGCCGACCCACGGCTGGCCGACCCGCTGCCGGCCGACCCGCTGCCGGCCGACCCGCTGCTGGCCGACCCACGGCTGGCCGACCGGCTGCCGGCCGACCCACGGCTGGCCGACCCGCTGCTGGCCGACCCCGCCACACCGCACGTGTGTATCGGATCGCATGACCGCCCGAAAGATGAGAGATGCCCTCCGTCCGTGGCAGCAACGCGAGCTGCCTGAGTGCGGCTTGGTTCACGTGTGCGTATGCTGCGGTCGACCCTTTACGATGGGCGTGGGGTGGTCTCTCCTGATGCATGCCGGCTAAGCAACGAGAAGTCCATCATGGCGGCCCAATCCGGAAGGCGCAGAGGGTGCGGTTCGAAGCAATGTTGTCAAATGTTTATTGTTGTTCTCTGAAACGCCGGACGGTTATTGTTTCTAGAGGGCGGTGCTGAAGCTTATCTTGATTGCGCTGATAAATGTGGATTGAAAAGTAGTGGTGCTCAGAGTGGAGGGATCTAAGTGACGAATTTACACATATGCACAGGCGTTACTTGCAAACACAACAAGACAGAGCAAAGTTCCGTGATTTGAGGGTGGGTTCGTCATTTGAGGGTGGGTTCGTCATCTGGTCCCAACAGCGCACGGCCACGCGTGTTTTATACGTGCTTTTAGAAATACTACATCTTCTCACCCTGTGAGAGCTAGAAATGCTTAATAGACACATTACCACCAAACCAACAATTATCCGAGTCCCCCACCCTCTAGCTGTTAAAGAACGTCTACTTGATTTATGGATTCCAGATGTGACACAGTAATAGTTAGTGTCTTGTCCAGGGTGAGTGAGGACATTTGGCATCCGGCCACGCACACCACCAATCTGGCAGCTCATGTAGCTGTGTAGCTGTACACTGTAAAACAACAGAAATGGTACGGAAGTAGACATGCTGAAGGTATTGGTAGAACGTAACGTCGTACAATCCATGTATTGCAACATCGTATGTTGCACGATACTGACATCAACGTGAAAAATATGTCATAATAAAGGCCCACCATTTTGCTACAGGGGTACATCCTTATGATGTAATCTAAACTCGCGAAGCTTAGCTGAGCGGTCTCAGACCTGTCACCATAGCGTATAGATTATAGCGTATATGTTATCACATATACTTCTGATATGTATTTTGCAAATGCATTTTGGAAGGCCACTATGCTCTGATGTCATTTCATGGCGACTCGGTGTAAGCTGTTGGTGGTAAGCGGAGCAAAAGCCTGTCAACTCACCATCAAGGTATGTGCCAGGGCGAAAGGCGTAACACACATTAGGATGCTACATAGAGCGAGTTCGTCTCCGCCACACGTCTGACATGATGGCACTTCTGCTAAGCTAACAGGTCGACGGTCGCTGGCTTTGCTCCAGTACGCTCCGCATCAAGACGAATCGCCAACTCTGACACATCGCCGTTCCGACCGTCCATAGAAGTTGGAAAAGCTCGAGGGTGGCTGGTGTGACACGCGTGACAGTTTTTAAGGTGTTACAGATGCCTTAAAACTAGACGAAATCGACGGACCGCGTTTCGCAACGGCGACAATGCCCGTACACTCCTGCTATCTGTTGACAGCGAGTGAAAGGCAGGTGCAAAACGTCACCGTGGGGATGCAACGCAGCTGCCGAAAATATGGCGTGACACGCATGTCGGTCGGTGTACTTGTGCATGTCCCGGATTGGCGACAGTTTGACAACTTGCTCTGTTGGTGGTGCAACATCGGTCGGCGGTCGGGTGTGCTAAAAGAGCGGAGAAACTCACGTGCCCTTCACTTAACATGCGCCATGAACAGAGCCGTAGGGAAGTTATTAATGCAGCGGCACACACAGACGGCCCTAACATATGACTTGTCCCGTGCGGACTTACATGTGATACAATTTATATAATGACTAGATGTTTAAACTTAGGAATCATCATTGTTAGAGTTTGAACATCAAGCAAATATATACGTACGGGAACACACAAAGGCAGCAGAAAATTACACATCGATCTAACAAAGTTAGAATTGCGATGCCGTGACAACATCAATAGCTTTATAAATATTGTGCTATAAGTCTATTAGCGTGCATCGGTTGCAGAACCGGTTCAGGTTCTGTACAGAAATTATCCGCTACTAACACACGTTATCCTCAATCCCTAATGATCTTCTGGAAAAAAATGGTGTTTGGCGCCGAAAACGGCATGATACTTCGGCAAAGCTGGTAAGCAGGAGCATTGTTAGATGTGTATCGGACATAGCCCCTATGACTTGTATTCTGGAATACGTAAGTTTTGGATTCATCACACGCGACTGGTGGAGGGCACACGCGACAGATAATGTGCAGGTATGCACCGACGAGCGAGCTTACATGAATGCTACAGTCAACCCGCAGCCCTTAGCGAACCTTTGGTAGTGCCAGCATCGGCTTTAGCCTTCGATTAGCACCCGCATAAAACAGACTTGCTACATCCCGGCTTTTAGAAGCTTCGTGAAAGGATGACTCGAAATTCTGTGTTCCAAATAAGCATGTGATCCGGTTTCGATAAGCTGCAGAGACGCATGCGTATCGGGATACCAAGCAAAAGCATCGTGACTGCAAATTGTACCGGCGTGAGATCTGATCCAAGTCGGGCACAGGATCGGTACCGTCTCACTATGCCTCCCACTGACCCGCACGGATCCCCCAGTTGCTGGGCCGTCAGTGACCGACAACGGGAGCGGTACCGGCCACGCTGCCCAATGACCACCGGCCCGCCGCCCGAGACTACCGCTCCGCACTACCGACACGATCCGCGCGGCCATGCCCGCCACAAAGGAATGCGTCTGGACGGGGCCGCCGCGCCGTCAGCCTGAATAGAAAGAATGCCGGGCCGCGCTGGGCAGTGCGGTGGACGTGCCACCGCTTTTGGCCACCGGCGCAGCGCCGGCCGCCGCTCGAGTACACCCGTCCGATGGCATCAGACGCCGCGAGCCGCGAGCCGCCCGACAGAGCGCCGCCGCCGGCGGCAGCGCGGCCGCACGGGCCAGCGTCGCGTCCTGTGGCGGCGGCCGATCGGCCTTACGTGCGCGGCCGGCCATGCGGCCACAGGTGGCCACCTGGCGGCCACTCCGGCCGGCCGCCGACAGGTGGCGGCCGCTCGCCCGGGCCGGGGCTCCGCAATAGCCTCCAAACGTCCACCGCCTCGGCCGCGTCGGTACGTGCGCGCCGTTGACGACGTCCACCACTCGCAAATGCTAGTTTTCCTCTTTCCGGTGCAATGTTCCTTCCCTGACTGTTCATAACAGCCACTATACGTGGAGGGCATGTATCGTGAAATAAATAAATAAATCAACGTTGTCGACGTTTAATGTGAGCACTGAAGAGGTTTCCACCTCACATTCCTTGGGAGCTGGCCCATTTCCACGACAAATCGACAAGGGCATAACACCAAATATTATATATTTTGATGAAAATATTTGTTTGGGGTTATCTGATGCGCCGAATCCAGCTGTGCCACTTTTAGAAAGATCAGGTCAACGGTCAAGGAGTTATAACCTCGTGCATTTCTGAGATGTCATCAAACAAGGGTGTCTTTTGAGGTTCTTAATGCAATGAAGAACAATCCGAATTGTGCAAAAGTATATATCGAGGAGCTCACGATAATCCATTGCATCTTTTGGCTATTTTGGAATTTTCGTTTACGGGCCATTTGAAATCGTGACATCGTGACCTACTTTAACTATCGGGACAGTCACAATGCGATTTGAAGAAGTGCAAAAATGTAGTATGATGTCTTATCTTTCGAAGCAAAAAAAATAAAAAAAACAGGGTTTTGTCCCTAAAAACCTCCATATCCGTTCAAAATTAGGCATGCATGGTTGTTTTTGCTCTAGTTTATCGTTACCTGTTTTAATATTTGTTTGCAACAGTATATGACTGAAATGCAATTCTTTTGATGTTCGTGGCCCGTGATGAGATGAGAATGTTAGTCATCTGATCTTGAGTGTTGTGTTGCACAAGTGTTCTAACTCGTTGTGAGGTCAAGTGTTAAACAAATGACAGAAATGTCTCCTAATTGTGGTAGGTGGCCCATTCCACGACACATCGACAATTGAAGGGGCCAAAGGGGCCAAATTACACTCTACGTCTCGATGAAAATACTTATATTGGGTCAAATTGTCTCTATAATCCAGCTGTGCAATTTTTGGAAAGATCGGAGCAATGGTTAAGGAGTTATATCATCAGACATTTTTGAGAGTTCACCTAAGTCTTTGGAGACCTGGAACTCAATGAAGAGTAACACGAATTGCACGAAGCTATATATCGCTGAACTCGTCATGATCCACTGCATCTTGTATCACTTTCTATTTTTGTTCACGCGTTTTTTGAAATTGTGAGCTTATTACCTAAGATAGCGTGACCTAGTTTGACCTTCGAAACAGTCACAACGCTATTTTGAAAATTCAGAAGCGACGAAGGGTGATTTCTTAAATCTTAGATCGTCACTTTTCCAGAGATATGGAATAGAAATGTGTTCACCTTATGCAATATATTTCTGCCCCAATGTCAGCATATCAAAAATGTACGATGATATTTCACCGACAACACTGAAGGGCATATATCATCGCCAATAACTGTAATATCAGCCTTCTGGCGTTTCAAACTCCTCATTCTGGAAACGAAAAGATGAACCTCATTGACTGAGTAATCGCATTCATCTTGAACTGCTTGAGAACAAAATTGGCGCGGACGCATCCATTGATACATACTGAGCCTGAAATTAATCGCATTGGATCATGAACCGTCTGTATCGGTGTAATAATATATAGTAACATAATCACACAATGCAATGCAATGCAATTATATGTTGCAGTACTGTATTATAATGTAATGCAATGTAATGATCTACAGATCTGCGGATCACCCCATACCTTGTAAGAATCCCAGTTCAGATTGATGATCTGTCATTGCGATAATATTAATCAGCACAATCTGTATCAGCGCGCACACTAACACGTCTCACTTCACCCAACTATCATTAACACACGCCCCGCATCCGTAAGCAGTTCATGAACTATTACGGTGCTGTGGGTCACTGGTGCGAACTTGTGGTACCCCTGTGTTCCCTTCAACGTGATGTCTTTCGAGAAGCGCTCGGTGAGGTGGGTCGTGACGTCCATTTCCTCCTGCTTTGACATAAGTATGAATTTGATGCAGCTGGCTAACTTGTGCGACAGATACTCAAACATGTCCTCCGCCGTCAGTATCTGGTTGTTAAGCGGGCGCTTGAGGCTCTCTTGAGCCGCGACACGCTTGGCTGTGTCCCCAATGCCGCCGCAAGCGCCCTTGCCATGAGATGTGACAAAAAGCCACTCACAGGATGCCTCAAAATCTGTCTGATGGTGACACACATTGATGAAGTCATGCTTATTCACATACTGCCGTCTGCGAAATAAATATTTTTTAGGTCAGGTACTGCGGTACGAATTTCTTGGATAAGCCGTTGCAGCAACGCATGCACCATGTCGGTGTTGTGCTTTGTGCCGTCAGAGATACAGCAGTAGCTCTGATGGCACAGTACCTCGTCCTCATACCAGAACACTACAAACGGGTGCACGATACACTGGGACGAACCCCAGTGGAATCCTTGAGCTGCATCCTGCACCACAAATGAATAATTTTCAGCGATATCGTCTAGACAATCACTTCGCCCTCCTTACCAGTAGCCTTTGCGTAGGTGAAGTGTTGACCTTGTTTGCTAGCCACAAAGTGGTGTCTGGTTAGCTTCACGGTTTGTTGGCTCAAATATCGCATGCTTTCTCCTCTTTGGCCTAGATTATTCTGCGAGTGCACAGCGATACGTGCTCATCAACTGTTTGCACGTAATCTCATTATCCAAGTCATCATCTGGGGCTAAGTCACCTTCACTCTCTTCTCTTGATTTGTCCTCGAGGATAACCCTCAGAAAGTTCATCACCCCCGTCTTCACCAGGGCAGTCCTCACAGTTGTGCATCATGCAATCACGGTTTTCCGTGCCACATGCAGCGTGATCGAGGAGGTTACGGTACTTGAGACCGGGAAGGCCGAGAGTGGATATGAGCAGTTTGGGGTTTTCATGATAAGTGCACATGCACACCGAGTGCGTCCCACTGCTGTCTGCCATGACGCAATGCTTCGGACGAAGGGCAGCAAAGGCTAAAAAGCCGGTGCGAGAGTTTTCAGAGTTTTGCTTGTATAGATCATATATCTCACACACATTTTACAAAGCAAGGCTTTTCTGAACTCTTCTTTTGGTTCTATCAACATGTCGCAACGTGACACGTTCGGTCTTGCCGAGACACATTCGGCTGATCTTGTTCGACTCATAAAACAGCTTTACTTTCATCTTGACTGCGTCCGACACCCTCATAAATTTCCTCGCTTCACAGGCAGCACGTTCAGCGAGAGTGAGCAGTGAGCACTGGGCACCCAAGCACGGTACCACCCATTGTTTGTGCCCTTCCTGATATTTCACTACATTCGCAGATTTTATTTTCGCGAGGCCATAAATGGTAGTTCGAATGGTTTCTCGGTTATCGGAATATGATTGATATATTGTGAATGCTTCTCTCTCATTGTAATTCATGGTAAGGTATAACTCCTGAATCATCTACTACCAAAATTTGGAGACATTTCTGCCAATTTGTTTAACCCTTGACCTCACGAGTTAGAACACTTGTGCAACACCACATTCAAGATCAGATGACTAACATTATCATCCCACCACGTGCTTCGAACGTCAAAAGCCTTGTATTTCAGTCCTATACCGTTATAAATGCATATTCATACAGGCCACGATAAACAAGCGCAAAAACAACTATGCATGCTGAAGTTTGAACGGATATGTAGAGTTTTAGGAGCAAACACCTTTTTTTTGCTTCGAAACATAAGATATCGAACTTCATTTCTGCACTTATTAAAATCGCTTTGTGACTGTCCCGAAAGGTAAAATAGGTCATGTGGCCTTAGGTCACGATGTCACGATTTCAATTATCCCGTAAATGAAAATGTCAAAATAGCCAAAAGATATAGTGGGTCACTGTGAGTTCACCGAGATATACTTGTGCAAAATTCAGATGGTTCTTCATTGAGTTAAAAACCTCAAATAACTTCCTTGTTTGGTGACATCTCAAAAATGCCAGAGGCTCTAACTCCTTGACCGTTGACCTGATCTTTCTAAAACTGGCACAGCTGGATCCGGCGCATCAGGCAACCCCACACAAATATTTTCATCAAAATATAAAATATTGGTGTTATTTTGACCCTTTCACTTGTCGATTTGTCGTGGAATGGGCCTGCTGCGAAACCTATGCACACGTTCAACAGAACCACGCATCCCGCCCAGCACCGCACCATTCTATCATATATCCTAGTTGTCTTTCTCTACGCAATGTTTCTCCATCTACTTCATCCTATGCTCCCGTAATAGTCAAGGCTGGCATAAGGCACTTTAATTATAATAACAAATATATGTTGCGTGCAAAGAAAATATACGACCTTCAATATACCAGGAGGTGCTGAGTTGACATCAAAAGTAACGTTGAAGATTATACTTTATTTATTGGAGTAATAAAGTATAATCTTTAACGTTACTTTGATGTCAACTCAGCACCTCCTAGTATATTGAAGATCGTATATTTTCTTTACACGCAATGTCTAAAACCCAGGAGCATCTAAGAGCCATTCTTCGTTGTATTAAGCAACAAATATATGCATGTGTTTGCACTCTCCTTCGTAACCAGTTGCATGAATGAAGGCATAACATGCTCAAAATCATCATTGGTCAGTGCTGCACAATTCCTCCCCCTCCCCCACCCAATTGTCGTCTTATCTGATCCATATTTTCGTCTTGTGATTTGTAGTGGAGTATCTAGCAATTTTTAATGCTGGGGGTTCAGGAATAAAACGTCTCCAAACTACAAGCAGGGACAATGACGTATTTACCGCGGGAGGATGGATCCCATCCACTTCCTTATATAGGAAATAATACGTAAATAAATATGATTAAAACATGCACAATAATATGTAGGAATAATATATATATATATATATATATATATATATATATATATATATATATATATATATATATATATATATGTATATATATATATACAAACATAGATACATATTATACTATGTGTAATAAATAAAATAAATAATAATTGCGAAAATAAGTTCATACTAGTGATTCTCATGTATTAGTGACCCGAAATCAAATTATTTAAAAAGTCAGTCTCGTAACCTATTGTGTCTTACTGGCACCACTGACAACCAGAGCGCCCCTAAATACGCTCTGTTGGTGCCACTGGCATTCTGGACGTCCATAAATCTGACTTAACGACGCTTTTGAGGATCTGGGCAAACTTAAACATGTCCTATTGGCACCCACTCACAACCAGGGCGCTCCCAAAATGATGACGTCATCTCATGACGGCTTTGCGTGTCAATGATGACGTCTATGACAGCCTGTTACTCCAGGCAGAGGCGCAGCTAAGGGGGGTGGGGGCAGGGCCCCTCTTAGCAACCAAATGTACTCAAGAAGATCATACACGAAATTTCGATATATTCTACAAGCAAAACCAGATTTTTTTTCGGCTGGCTTCGCGCGTCAATTAAGGTCTGTTTCACCGCGTTTTTTGGTCGCCCACCCTAAATCAAATCCTGGCTGCATCGCTGACTCCAGAAACAAGCCTACATTGACTGGCGCCGCTCTGGTGATACATGTGTCCGTTTTCGTCTTGTTTGCGGTGTGTTTGAAGGTAGGTGCTAGATTCTGTGTTACCCCAAAATGTATTGTGGGTTTCAGGTAATTTTGTTTGTCACAAGCATCTTCTCATGGCGTGATTAACGTTGGAAATTTTTGCAGCTCCTTTTCGTCATTGTCCCTGCTTGGAGTTGCTGCCGCGCATAGTGCCAGATTGTCGCTGTGTGAGCTTAGCATGGATGGCGTATCTCGGTGCGAGATGGGTGGTGTGCCAACTGCCCCCGGTGTAGCTTAGCTATGTGAAGGAACCTCGAACCCCACATCCATGTAGCCAGAGGAGTCGTTGGCGGCGGGGGTTCAGTCCTCTTTTTACGGACTTCTTAGCTGGGGTTTTGGAGGATAAAATCTGCCGCTCTGTCGTCGAAAAATATGCAGTTCTACACCACTACCTGGCTCGAAGTGCCGAAAAGGCAAAGGAGCAGGGAGATGTACACCCTGTCGGCTACGTTAGGTAGCAAGTGTTTCGTGAAGAAGAGGACGAACGACTGGCAACTCACCTGGAGGAGGCTGCCGACATTTTCTATGGGCTGACAGCGAAGAAAACGCCGGTCCTGGCGTGCCATGCCGCTGGTCGGTCCATGCGATGGAGTACGGCATCCAGATGCTGCAGTCGTGGCAAAGACAAGATGTGCCGGAGGGCGACGGTAGATCTGAGAGGTTGAGCTGAACGTCTGGCATGCCAGAGGTGTCTGATTCGATGCACCGCGATGCTCGCCCTTACTGACAGGGTGGGGGGCAGGCGACACCATATGGCCTCGGATGCTGAGTGCGTCGTAAAGCCACAACGGACCAACCTAGGAGATGTGTGGCGCCGGGCTGGCTCGGTCCGTCGTAAAGCCACAACGGACCAACCCAGGAGATGTGTCGCGCCGGGCTGGCTCGGTCCGTCGTAAAGCGGTGCACAACGGACCAAGCCAGGAGATGTGTGGGCCGGGTGGCTCGTCGTAAAGCCACAACGGACCAAGCCAGGAGATGTGGGGCTGGCTCGGTCCGTCGTAAAGCCACAACGGACCAAGCCAGGAGATGTGTGGCGCCGGGCTGGCTCGGTCCGTCGTAAAGCCACAACGGACCAACCCAGGAGATGTGTGGCGCCGGGCTGGCTCGGTCCGTCGTAAAGCCACAACGGACCAAGCCAGGAGATGTGTGGCGCCGGGCTGGCTCGGTCCGTCGTAAAGCCACAACGGACCAAGCCAGGAGATGTGTGGCGCCGGGCTGGCTCGGTCCGGAGCCGACTGTCTGTTTCCTGACGCAGCAACCGTTGCTGTCTGTCCGTCCGTTGCTGTCTGTCCGTACACCTAAAGCAACCAACATGGCGCGCGTTACCGGATTAAATAAGGAGAATCCGAAAGCGTTTTTCTTCTCGAAGTTGTGGATCTGATAGACCGGTATCAGTTTTCCCCCACCCGAATCTGGCACGCTGACGAAATAGGACTGGCCACTGTTCAGAAACCGAGTAAGGTGATAGCGGAAAAAGGACGTAACACCTTGGCGTTATGACGTCAGCAGAGTGCTGGCAGCTTGTGACAATTTTTGGCGCAGTGCATGCTGTGGGCGATGCCGCTCATGTTCATATTCTCCCGGCGACAATTCAAAGATTTTCGCGCCAGGGATGGCCCCGGGCTGCATCGGCACGGCCAATCCCAGCTTCTGGATGACTAGCACCGATTTTAATGCGCTCATGAAATACTTTACGTGCGGAACGAGGCACACAATTGGCCATCTCGTACATCTGTGCGCTGGAGCGGACCGTGCTGGCTCCGCTGACCCGTCCCACAGCGCTACAGCGGACTGTCCTGGCTCCGCTGACCCGTCCCACAGCGCTACAGCGGGCTGTGCTCGCTCCGCTGACCCGTCCCACAGCGCTGGAGCGGGCTGTGCTCGCTCCGCTGACCCGTCCCACAGCGCTACAGCGGACTGTCTTGGCTCCGCATGCTGGCCCGTTCTCAGATCGCGGTGCTGGGTTAGCCAAGACGTTTTCTGCGCCTTTCTGCCAATACCCAACGATGCCACAGCCTGGAACAATAAGTACGGGAGTCGAGTGCTTATTGTTATTGTCGCGTATATATTTCGCGACGGCGAAAAACGGCGATTTTCCCAGACACGCCCGATAAATCAGCGTTCGAAGAGTATGACGAGAGATTATGGAGAAAGGACATCAGAAAACGAAAAGTACAACAAAAAAGCAGAAAAGATGAAAAGAAAACGATAATGTAAGTGCAACAAAAGGCAAGTAGCGAAGGGGTGCTAGAAGAAAACCACACCAAACGCCTGAGTCAGACTTCGAAGTACACGATAGTTTCTGCCTCATATAGTGCTAAGATTTCAGCAACAGCACTCCAAAGGAGAGGTGGGTGGAGTGCGTCAAGTGTAAAGCATGGTCTCGTGATCAGTGCACAGCGAGCAAGCAAATATTCATGTCCTAAAGCTGTGACAGCGACTGCTGAGCGCTTCAGGAAGGGGAGTGATTGATCGAGATATGGGCTGTCGAGTAATTGACTGAGAAATGGGCTGCCGAGGAGGGTTGGGAGAGAGGGCAGCGAGGGGGTAGAGCAAATTACCATCAACACGGAGTGGAAGGAGGAGTAACATGTCATTGAATGAAGACGCCATATCATAAATTTTGAAAATAATTAATGTCAATGTAAATAATATTGTCTCTTGTCAATGTCCCAATTCGCCCCATACGGTGGCCAAACTTTACCCGCCATAAAGTCAGTTGGAACATCCCACTTCGATCGCTTTAATCGTTTGTAGTTCCTAGATCGTGTATTCACCTCGCAAAAACGAAACGTCGTTTTTGCACAATGGAATAAGCTTTCAATTCACAAAGGATATCTTCAATCGCAAATGAGCTATGCCTATGCCCTAGTCCTGGACACAACATCGGTTTGGCGCAATATTTTGGACGGCTGGCTCAAAATTATTGGTGTGCTACGCCACATCAATATTGTTTGGTGTCGTAGCTCATACACCTGCCTTACTGACGACTACACTACCGACATGCACTCCTCCAATGCTGAATCGTATACTTCCAATGCTAAATTGTGCTCACCCAAAGTTGAGCATGGAAAATGCAGATCCACCTCCCCCTCCAGTAAAGCAAATAAACCCTCAAAGACCCTGATTCCATTTCAAGTTGTCTCAAATGGGCCTGATGAGCTCACCCAATTGTTTCCATAAAAAGATACCACCGGTTCCAGTCGCACTTCTGGACAGATGAGAAGAGCTCTGCGGATTTGGGGCATCATGGAGATTCCTGTCCATGTGGTTACAATTGAAGCGACAGATCCACTGTGGTCATGAAACAGGAGTTGGTCACAAAATGTTGTAGGCAAAAAAGAACAACAACACAAAACATCAGAAACACTCCTACATGTGTTCAACGACATTAATCCGAATCCGTGAATCCCAGTTCCAGCTTGAAAAGTGTTACCACAGAGCTCAACCATGCAGTCATGCTGACAGCTCAGCTGTCCCAGCGCTAGACTTCCTGTCCTGGTCACAAGAGCAGAGTCGATACACTCACCTCCAGCCCCTCCCCTCCAGCCCCCTCCCCTCCCACGGCTGATAGTGTCAGCTGGTGACGGACCTGGTGAGATCCAAGTCGCGGCACCTGTGGAGATTGGGGTCACGCTGAGTGCCGTTTAGCTTCAATTCTTCCATTCGGGTGGTGGGCTTAGCGTTTTCGCAGCAGGCACTTCTTAGCATGAGTCGAATCGCGTAAAACCAAAGATTGACGATGCCACCCATTTCTTCACCAGCGTAGGAGAATGCAACTCAACTGCCCTTGACATTGGAAATGAAAACCAAATAGTGATTTTGTTCGGTCAGGAACCCGCTACCAATCCCACAATCAGCAGCGAGCAAGGTGCGCCTAAGTGACTTAGACCTTCCCTACGGTTCGAAGGCGCACTCAGTGCTCACCGGGTGAACAAGTCCCAGGAGCTTCTACAGACACGAACCAAAGAACTGCTTTGTGCTAGGCATGCTGAAGTTTTTTACGTCTACGTACGGCGACCCCAGCAAAAATGCCGATCAAGCGCATTGAAAGCTAAGCCACAGGATGCCTTTCCAAACCTATAAACCATCGCTAAGTAGTGATATCAATTAAGTTCGATACTTCAAGCTCGCCATATGGCCAGAAGTGCAGGCCATGTGCACGAATGCATCACCAGATCAGTTTGATCATGCAGCTGTCACTTTGTCAACGTCAGCATCCGACCATGGGTCGTCAATCTGTCCAAAGATGCATCCGTGCAAGCTGGGACCTTACTGCGGCCAGCCTTGAGGCCAACACCCTCCGTGCTCTGAATGGGCAAAAGCAGGCGCGTCGCCAGTCTCTTTCGCCAGGGCTGAGGACAAACGAGAGGCAGGTGGATGCGACACAGGCGCCAATGTTTACCAACGTGAAGTACATCGGCAGCTCGTTCGGGCGGCCGAAGCCGTGCAGGCCTCTGCTGCTGCCAGGCGGCAGGGGTCGTGCCTCCCTGCCGCTGACCTGACGCCGCCATTGGCAGGTGCCTCGGCATCTGGCCGGTCGATATATCATGGCGGCCAGGTCTTGTGAGAGCCGGGCGGCTGTGTTCTCGCAGCGACGCCGCCGTGGTTGGCTACCGACTGTTCGTTTACATCCCCTGTCGTAATCTGACGTTCACGACATGGTCCGAGTGGGACGGGCGGGCACGGCTTACAGCGGACAAGCCGTTAGTCGGGGCCTCCTCCCCCGGGGCGTTCGCGATGCATGGTCGGGTCAGGAGGACACGGCTTACAGCGGACAAGCCGTTAGTCGGGGCCTCCTCCCCCGGGGCGTTCGCGATGAATGCATGGTCGGGGCGGGCGGACACGGCATCGGGATGTGCGCCATCGAGTATCCCCGCTACTGAGACCGCATTCCCGATCATTTCCGATTTGTATCATTCCCCTAATGTCGACAATGGCGTAACCGTTTTGATGTCAGTTGTGACTAGCGTTCAAGGCTGAGCTTAACTACGTCCCTTTCGGCGTCGAACTAAATCTATCATTGGTTTGTACGTCTTTGGCCGATGTCATCCACAATAAATCAACCCCAGAACGCATCCTGCTACAGATTAGACCATGGTAGAAATGAAAATTTATGAATAGCGTAGCCAGGCGTAAAAACCTATGTAGACGGGAGAATGTTTACAGTAAATATGTCAATGCCATTCAGGGTTCGCTCAATTTGAATACATCCCAGCGTCTATATTATCCCACACCTCAACTTTGCTTTCATAAAACCGCCAATGATAATAATTTTACATCAGAATTTCGGTGCAATGCATGCATCAAATGCATCTCCTGCATATTTGAGGAATATGGCATTCCTCATATTTCGGTGATGCTAGCACAATTTATGTGTGCCCCTCACCCTCATCAAAATCCCATCTGGAACTGTCATTGGTTAAACAAATGGCTATTCAGATGAAGCGTAGTTTGATTATGAGTGCATTACAATGCGTCTTCACTTTGATACATGTAGGCTTTGAAATTCTCCGATTGTGCCTGACTAATTACACCTACTTTTAAGCAAGTACCAGGCAGGAGCGAAGCAACGATTTTGAAGTTGGGGGAGGCAAGACTGCCGAAGGCAAATCCAATTGGACCATTCTGGACCCCAACCCCCATAAAAAACGATATATCTTTGTCCCCGGAAATGGGAACAAAAGAGTCTTCTAGAAGTATTTTTATATTGATGATACAAGCATTATTTTAATCCATCACTTTCATCATAAGCCATCATCTGATCAGTTTTTGCATACCACTTTCTTTGGCACTCTCTCTTTTGCCAGCCGAGTTCGCCCCACGAAAAACGAGCTTCTCGATCCGCACTTGGCTCCTGACCAATAGACAGAGACAGTTTGGACCAACCTACCACAACCACATTCGGCCCGGTTGGATTCTGAATCCATTTTGCGCGCTGATTTCAGAACTGTTTTTGTTTTTGCTCTAGGGTCATTAAAAGTCAAAATGTCTTTTACACTTTTGTCATTCGGCAAAGTATTAACTTGTAATCTATCGAGTAGCAAGAAGGCACATATATTGTGTAATACATAAAACAAAACATTGGTAAATCATTATCCATATAACTCAGCAGTTGAACTCCTCCTTCTTGCCCCTGTACTTGTTCCTGTTCCTGGCCTCCTGCCTGTTCCACGTGACCATGTCCTGCTGTCAGGCCCCGCTGGCCATGGTGGCCGCCTCCGTGGTCATCTTCACACCCCTCTCCACTGCAGTGGTGGTGCAGGGCAGTCCTGGCTCTGAGTAGGGCTCCTCCAGGAACTGTTCCAGTTCCTGGTCTGTGTGTTGGAACAGGATGGGAGGAGAGGAGGTCGCCTTCTGCAGGTCCACCAGCTCGGACAACTTGGTGGCCGCCAGGTTGATCTCGGGGTTCCTCACTTTCCTAACAGTCTTCCTCTTGCTCCTCTGCTCCTTCTTCCTCAGCTTCTTGACGATGGCCAAGGCCTGCACCCTCTCCTCCCTCTCCCTGGAGGCCAGCAGGGAGGCCAGCACTACCTCATGTTGGGCGAAGTAGGCGTTGAACTGGAGGTAGGGCTTCAGCATGTCCACCTCCTCCTTGGTGCAGTAGGTGACGACCCTGGTGACGATGGTGAGCAGGTGGCGGGGACCCTCCAGCAGCAGGTTCCTCTGCCTGATCTCCAGGAACGAGGGCACGTAGACGTGGATGATGAAGGAGGTCATGCGTATCTGTGCCTCGCTGGGGGTGGCCGTGCTCATGTACACCCGCAGCTCCCTGCTCTCCGTGTTCTGCCACCGGGCGTTGGTCATTGCACCAGCCCGTGCCCTGGCCCACCTCTCCTGCAGCTGTCCAGACTCCACTGCCCCGGCCATCTCCAACAGATATCTGGTATCATGGATGAACTCCTTCATGACGGCGGGGGGGATGACGTCCAGCAGGGCCCTGAGGGTGGGGCTGGGGATGGCCTAGAACTCCTCCACCTGCAGGTCCCACACATTGCCCTGGAGCCTCTTGGCCTCCTCCCCACTCCAGGAGGCCGGGCCGGTGGTGGGGCCGGCGTAGTGGATGAACAGGTGGTCGAACACCTTTTCCAGGCTGTGGACGATGCAGTGGATGTGGAGGAGGGGGCGATCCACCAGCCTCTCGAACTCAGCGATGAACCCATGGTTGTAGCCGCCCATCTTGCTGCAACCATCGCTGAAGACCACCTGCAGGCCGGCGATGTTGATGCCCCGCTCCTCCACGAACCCCACCAGGCTGGTGGCCAGGTCCACCCCCTCCCCCCCACCGGGGCCACGTGACCCAGGAACTCCTCGCCGGGGTACCCGATGACAGCACAGTCCTCACTCCTTACAGTGGCAAACCTTTTATGGTTCTTCTCTCCTACACCAACCTCTACTTTGTTGTCATTGATCCTTTCATCCACCATCAGACCTTTAGCCTCAAACCCCCGACATTTGTCTTTCTTTTGCTCCATAGACTTCTTCCTTACTCTCTCAACTGTCTTGGAATTGATCACTTTACTCTTATCCCCTGCAGTTATAGTGTTGTCTGCCACTCTGATGGTGTTTGTGACATGAGCCACTGCATCACTGGATATCTTGAACCTATCTGCTGTTTCACCGAGTTTAGCCTCTGCTTCCTTCTGCTTTTTCTTTTTCTCTGTTTTCTCTTTCTTATTCACCTGGCATTTGTACTCATTGTCATTCACATCCTTTTCTTCATTATCATCTCGCTCTCACTGTTCTCCACTGCCACTTTAGACATCATTCTTTTCACATCATCATCACTTCTCCTCTTCCTCTTTTCTGTCTTCTCTTTGTTCTCAGCATTTTTCTTGGCTGCTTTTTCTTCCTTCTCTTTAGTTTTCTGCAGCCTGGCGGACTCTATAATGTCTACTCCACCAATACAGCCCTCCCTCCCACGCTTCCTCTGGGCGACCAGAAACTCCTTCTCCATCTCAGGAACGTTGTCATCATCAGCTACATCAAACAGTTCCTCCTCTATATCTTTGAACTTCCTCTTCACTTTGCCATTCTTCTTCTTCCTTCTCTTCCTGTCCATACCAGTCTGGCCCTTGGCTATCTCATTCAGACTCTCTTTCCTCAACTGCCACATCTTCTGCATCTTTTCCTTCACCTCCTTCTTGCTTATTGTAGGGATGTTGGCAGTCTTGTAGACTTCTACAACCTTCTCAGTGACCTTCTCAGTGGTGTCCTTGCAATCAATATCCTACTTCCCTTTCTTCATCCTCTCCTGCTCAGCTTCGAAAGCCAGGGCACTTCCTATCTCTTTATTCAGAGGCAGCTTGTTGATGGGCAGGGGCCTCCTGATCCCGAATATCTTGTCAGGTCCAGATCTGAGCTTGGCAGGAGGAGCTTTGCTCCCCTTTGGGCGTCTCATCGTGCTGCCAGCTGTCAGCAGTTAGACTGCCCGTCATTGACTGGACACCGCCACTTCCCCGGTCTGTCAAAGGATTCACTTTTGCTTTCAACTCATGGATTAAACAATACTTCATAGAAGGCGGATTACATATATGACAAAAGGAAGGCTCAAAAGTTAAGCATTTTGATTTCTAATGACCCTAGAGCAAACACAAAAACAGTTCTGAAATCAGCGCGCAAAATGGATTCAGAATCCAACCGGGCCGAATGTGGTTGTGGTAGGTTGGTCCAAACTGTCTCTGTCTACTGACCAATACCCTCGCTGCAAAATGGGCCATGCGAGCTGGGTGGGCGACAGGGAGCTAGCGGCGGCGCCGGACCACTGCCGCTGCGTCGTGCTGCGGCGCCGTACATGCGACTGCGACTGCTGGCCGGCGGACCACCGGTGTCTGTCGACTGGGACTGCTGGCCGGCGGGCCACCGGTGTCTGTCGCCTGAGACCCACCGGTGTCTGTCGCCTGAGACTGCTGGCCGGCGGCCACCGGCGTCTGTCGCCTGCGCGGCCCTGGCAACGACCAACAATTTCTTCATTCTTCCTCTTGATATTTGTTACCATGTCACGTCGTGGCACACATACCAAGCTGAATTATGGGGCATTCTATTATATATTATTTGCCCTTTATTATTACTATTATTAATCTTAGTATATATATATATATATATATATATATATATATATATATACATATTATTGAACACAAGTCATCTCATTCCAACCAGCACCTTTTTTATATAAAAAAACTTAAAGAAGTTGAGTCCGAGTTCTTGCTGGGATGACTTAATGCACCAGGGCATTCTTGCTAAGCAGAGCTTGCTGCGTGGATTTTGGCCCCACCACCCGATCCGTGAATTCTAGTTTCACCGCATATTTTTTACCGAGATTTTCACGTGCCGTCAGTGCACATAGACGGCCACCCCGGTAACTCGCCCACGGCCTTATCGGGCCAGTTGCCAACTGACACTTCGAGCCGGAGTCTAAATGTGAGCGTGTGAAGCGACTTGAGCCCTGCCTTGCCAGGACAGGGGAGACTAATGCAAGCAAGCGCTATAACCAAATGAGCTACCGGAGCTACCGGAGCTACCAGAGCTGCCAGAGCTACATTTCCACCCAGTTTCTTTCAAAATATGCTCTTTGGGGGTGGCAGCGCCCCTCCAACCTTGGAGTTGGAGGAGGGGCGGCGCCCCCGCTGCTACCCCTGTGTTCCTACGCCCATGAAAACACTCTACAGTCTAGTTACAAAATAATTGATAAGTAATATAAAATAAATCAAAATACAGAGTATTATCAAATCGATCGACGACATTCATGCGATAAACAGTCCCATATAGCATGTTACTGAATGCATGCTGCTGGACACAAGGGCGTCGCCACCGGGGGGGGGCAGGGGGCAGTCGCCCCCTGCCGTCAAACAGGGGGGCCGCCCCCCCTGAAATTTGAGGAGGCTCCTATCCGGAAATGCACAGGAAAAAAGTGAGCAATGAGGCCGACGACACACGAGAGGAGGCCTCCAAGACGTGAGAGGAGGCCCCTAATTTTAAGAAGGAGTCACCTAGGAGAGGATAGGAGGCCCCAGAAATCACGGAGAGTGCCAACAATTGTCACGGAGGCCCCCAGGAATGCAAGGGATGCCCCCATGATTGCAAAGGAGGCCCCCAGGATTGAAAAGGAGGCCCCCAGGATTGCAAAGGAGGCCTCCAGGATCACAAAGGAGGCCCACAGGATTGCAAAGGAGGCCCCCAGGATTGCAAAGGAGGCCTCCATGATTACAAAGGAGACTCCCATGATTGAAAAGGAGGCCCCCAAGATTGCAAAGGAAGCCCCCAGGATTGCAAAGGAGGCCTCCAGGATTACAAAGGAGGCCCCCTGGATTGAAAAGGAGGCCCCCAGGATTGCAAAGGAGGCCCCCAGGTTTGCAAAGGAGGACTCCAGGATTGCAAAGGAGACCCCCAGGAATGCAAAGGAGGCCCTCACGATTGCAAAGGAGGCCCCCAGGATTGCAAAGGGGCCCCCAGGATTGCAAAGGAGGCCTCCAGGATTACAAAGGAGGCCCACAGGATTGAAAAGGAGGCCCCCATGATTGAACAGGAGGCCCCAGGATTGCAAAAGAGGCTCCCAGGATTGCAAAGGAGACCACCAGGATTTCAAAGGAGGACTCCAGGATTGCAAAGGAGGCCCCAGGATTACAAAGGAGGCCACCAGGATTACAAAGGAGGACTCCAGGATTGCAAAGGAGGCCCCCGGGAATGCAAAGGAGGCCCCAGGATTTCAAAGGAGGCCCCAGGATTGCAAAGTAGGCCCCCAAGATCGCAAAGGAGGCCCCCAGGATTGCAAAGGAGGCCTCCAGGATTACAAAGGAGGCCCCCAGGATTACAAAGGAGGCCCCCAGGATTGAAAAGGAGGCCCCCAGGATTGCAAAGGAGGCCCCAGGATTGCAAAGGAGGCTCCCCGGATTGCAAAGGATGCCCCAGGATTGCAAAGGAGGCCCCCATGATTACAAAGGAGGACTCCAGGATTGCAAAGGAGGCCCTCAGGATTGCAAAGGAGGACACCAGGATTGCAAAGGAGGCCTCAGGATTGCAAAGGAGGCCCCATGATTACAAAGGAGGACTCCAGGATTGCAAAGGAGGCACCAGGATTGCAAAGGAGGCCCCCAGGATTACAAAGGAGGACTCCAGGATTGCAAAGGAGACCCCCAGGATTGCAAAAGGAGGCCTCCAGGATTGCAAAGGAGACCCCAGGATTTCACAGGAGGCCCCTAGGATTACAAAGGAGGCCCTCAGGATTGCGAAGGAAGCCCCCAGGATTGTAAAGGATGCCCCAGGATTGCAAAGGAGGCCCCATGATTGCAAAGGAGACCCCCATGATTGCAAAGGAGGCCCCCAGGATTACAAAGGAGGCCCCCAGGATTGCAAAGGAGGCCCTCAGGATTGCAAAAGAGGCCCCCAGGATTGCAAAGGAGGCCCCAATACGGGAAGGGAGACCTCAGGAAATGAGAGAAGGCCCTAAGACGGAAGAGAAAGCCAGTGGATATGAGATAAGGTTTCGGAGACGTAAAAGCAGTCCCCGAAACGGGTAAGGTTCCACCAAGATAGAAAAGGATAATCCAGAAAAGTGGCAGGAAGCACCTAATTCGGAAGAGGACGATATAAGATTGGAAAGAGACCCTATGATGCACGAGGAAGCCCCTAAAATAGGAGAGAATGGCCATAAGATAAGAGGGATGGCTCCCAGGCGAGAAAGAAGGCTTCCAGACGGGTTAAGCCCGGTTCACACCGCGACAGGATGGGATGAGAAACGGCGCTGCCGGCCGCTCGCCTGCGATTTTGTGACGTCACATGACCAAATATGGTAAGCGACCGCCCCGGCCGTTTGGGCTCTGGCCTTTGCCGGTGTGAATCGGAGATGGGTCAGACGAGAAACGGCGCCGTTTGGCACGAACAAGAAAAGTTGGATTGAAGTCAACTTTTCTCGTGGCGTTCTGTTGTCGGCGAACACGGAGCAAGGGATACCGTTGGGAGATAGGTGAGCTTTGAGGATGGAGGTGAAGTATTTGCTCAATATTTCAGTCCAAGATGGTCTACACTGAAGCACCGCATTGGTTGTATGTGTTTTGGATGCTCGATATAATTTAACATTAAGTATGTAGCTACCTACTTACTACCTATCACTCTATAATGGTAGCACTTGCTAAGTATATGATTAGTTTTGGTTGTTTTATTTGCTTATTGGTGGCATGGATGTTGTATTAATATAACATAAAATAAACAACCAAGTCTAGCTGTTATTGGGCAAGCCTGTTATAGGGCAACCTAACAATCATTAGACAGACTTCAACATTGCATCTAACGATCTAATCTCACAAACATGAGCTTCATTACTATAACTTCAATTGGAAATATGTTGAGTGGGGTGCACCAGTGTTTTGTATTTTTGGGAGACAAGGCCCCTAAAAGTGCAAAATGATGCTAGTATACCAGTTACCACATTGAGTATAGTATACTCACCTGTGCCACATTCAGTATGACTTCATTATGACTACATTGTTCCGACCCCTGAACTATTTAGGTCTCCAGGGCAATAACAGGGCAAAATGAGCAGGCCTTGCTGCAGACAGACAGACGAGCTTATGAAGTGGTCCAAAAAGTGGCAAATTAAATTTAACTTTGATAAGTTTAAAATTATGCTTGTATGTAGGCAGCATATCAGGGATCCATACTTGATTGGTGGCCAAGTACTATCTATGACTCAACAGGAGGATGTAGGTGCTATTGTTGACAGACCAAAGAAGCCAGGAAGAAGGCATTGAATGCTTGGGACAATACATAGGAATGTATCATACAATAGTGAAGTCATCACCAAGCTTTACTGTGCATATGTCAGGCCACTTTTGCAATACTGTGTTCAAGCTTACTGAAGTGCAACTGCAATACTGTATAATGTGCAATACTGTGACTTGAAGTGTGGAGCATAGCTTGGAAAAAAATATAGACTAATCTGTAGGTCAACACCCACACTATTTTTGGTGCTCAACTTTGGAATTGTCTCAATAATGTCTTGATAAGCACAAGTGGCAATGATGCTATGCTTATGAACTACAAAGCCAGTGTGAGCTCATACATGTAGAATGATGATGCTGAAGCCAAATGCTACTAATCCATTTTAGCATCAAGGTGAATTTAGCTTTGTTGATTCAGTTCACTTTTGGATTTATGCTAATAAAACTGACACTGGAAAATCATTGTTTGCACAAGTCAAAGGTAATTATTTCATGACACACATTTTGTTCAATGACACGAAATTACCAAAATGAATAGACATAATGACATAGATGATAAATGCAACTATGAACCACAAGGACTGACTGACTGTGACTGACAATGGAGTCTGACAACTTGTCCAACTTTCAACTACCCTGTTGGTGAAGAAATGACTCTTAACGTTGTCAAGCTATGGTTAAATTTCAGTGTGAATTGATGACCACTAATGGCATCATGGCTGTTACATTCATACATTACATTACATGCATGGGTCTAATATTTGTTGTGCACTGTGCAGGTCTTAATGCTGACAGTTAGAAACATTGAGGATGCTTCCAGACATTCAGGATGCATCTGCATCTCAAAAACAGCAGCTGCACATGGACATTTTTCATACCCAAGCCAGCTTTGAGCCCATGTCTGATTGGCCAAAGATGTCATTCCAAACATGTTTATTTACCTTTTTAATCTCAATGAGATATTCCTTGCATAATACAGGTCAGCCCACAATTAAATTCGCCAAGACCAACACACCTCACGCACCGCACAAGCAATGAGTGAAGTTCGCCACTTTCGTAAACCAAGCGCCAGTAAGGGATTCGTCCGTTGTTACCAATTCGCGTCTTGAATATTTTCCATGTTACCATATGCCCAACTTTTGCCGTTCTTGTTCTGCAGACAAGAAAGTTTCTTATCCGTTTCGGTCTGTCGCGGTGTGAACCGAGCTTAAGAAGGTCCCCAGGAAATGACAAGGTAACTGAGATAGGAAAGGTTGCATGTAATTTGGAAGAGGATCCACCTAAGAGAGAACAGGAGTCCGCCAGGAGATAAGAGGCCAACCCTAAAATGGGAAAAGATAGAATCAAAACGCGGAACAGAAGGCCCCGAAGACGTGAGAGGAGGCCCCTAATTTGAAAAAGAAAGCCTAAAAAAGAAAAAGGAGGCCCCTGCCGGACTCAAGAGGAGTCCCTCGAGATGGAGTAGGAGGTCTCCAGGGCCGAATGAGGCCCCGACGACCGGAAGGAATTCCCAGGAAATGAGAGAAGGCCCTTAAAATGGAAGTGGTAGGTAGCAGGTATGGAAGGAGGCGAGGTTTCCAAAATTGAAGATCCCTCAAGACGGGTAAGCTTTGCGAGGACAAAGGGGAGGCCCAAGAGGCGTGGCAGTAGGCCCCTAATTCCAGGATGCCCCTGGAACATGAGAGGAAGTCCCATGCCATGCTAAAGGCCCAGGATGTGGGAGGAGGTCCTCCAAAGCGGGAGAGGAGGACCATTGAATATGGAGGAGGGTAGGACGGACGAGAAGACGTCCAAAACCGGTAAAGAAGCTCCAGGAAATGAGACGAGACCCCTAAGACGCGAGAGGAGGTCTATAATTTGCTACAGGCATCTGAAATGGCAGGAGTCGTGCCGGGGTACTTGAAAATCACGACATGGGCCCAAAAAGATCCGGCCGGGGCCTCTGAAAAGCTCGCTGCGCCTATGGGTACCAAAAATTCACGCCCGGATCATGAAAATCACGCTAGGGGCACGATAAGTCGTACCGTTCCCCAACAGTATCATTTGGACACAAATAAAGCCGGGGCAACGAAAAACAATCCGGACATGGATAATCACTCTTGGGCCCCAGCAATGACACCAAAAGCATCCAAAACGTATTGGACACCCACAAAGTGTCGAGGTCGCTAAAACTCGCGCTAGGGATCCAAGCAAATGACGTCGGGACACAAAAGATTACATTGGACTAAAAAAGTCGCGTCGCAGCCTTCGAAAATCTCACTGGGGACCAAAAAGTCGCGCCTGGACCCCAAAGGTTGCTGCTGCCCCAAAAATCAATTATCAACCGGAATGTCACTCTGCGCCCAAAAAAATCGGGTCAAAGTCCCCGCAAAACCCGTTGGGCACTGGAAAATAACGTGTCAGGGCACCGAAAAAAATCGCACCTAGAGACCGAAGAATCGTACCAGGACCCAAAAATATCACATAAGGATCTATATAAAAAATAGAACTCCTTCGGTGGCCGCAGTGACATATCAAAGGGGCAAATGGCCCCTCCCTCCGAAGAGGGATATGCTCCCAAGAATCGAGCCGAGGCCCCCAAAAGTCGCGCTGGGACCACAAAAATTCGCGTCGGTCCACCAGAATTCGCGTAGGGGCTCAAAGTGAATACGTCGGGCCCCAGAAAACTCGCTCCAAGGCACGAAAATCTGCAACGGGAACCGCCAAGATCGCGTTGGGGTCACAGCTAAGTACAACGCGCCCCGCAAACTCGAACCAGTCCCACCAAATTTCGCGCTCGGACACACAATTCGGTAGTACCAAAAATTTCGCGCTCGGACCCATCAGTAGTACCAAAAATTTGGTCTGGGCATCAAAAATTAACGTCGCGGCTGCCAACAATTGGCGTCTATGGCCCCTCATAGGCGCCGTGTGACCCCCAAAGTCCCATCGGTATCCGAAAAATAAAGCCGGAGCCCTCCAAAATCAGGAGGGATTGCAAAAAAGTCCGGGTCACGACAATGGTTCTGGAGCACCGAACATGTCATCAGATGCCTTGAAAAATCGCGTACGGGATCGAAAAACATACCGGAGCTCGAAGAAAATCGAGGTGAGATGGAAAAACATGGCGCCAGGGACTCGAAAAATCAGGCCGAGATTCGGAAGTTAAAGAAAATTCGGAAGAGATCCACAAAAATCGCGTTGAGCCCAGATAACTGGCGTTGGGTCCAGGAACCACGCGCCTGGGTGCGATAAGTCGCGCTGGGACCCAGAAAAATCGCACCGAAGCCTCAAAATCGTACTGGGGCCCCACAAATGTGCGTCAGAAGCCCCAAATAAACACAGCGGGACCCTAAGAGCACAACGGGGACCGAAAATGCGACTGGCCCTTCAAAGCGCAGTCTCGTAAAAAGCGGCAGGGTCCGAAAACATGCGTTGTAGCCATAACTATATATACCGGGAACACTAAAAAAAAACAACAACAAAAAAATACCGGAAGCTCTCAAGGCACACAGGGGCCATATGACCGCACAAGGGCCTGAAAAGAGGCTGGGGCCGCAAAAAGTAACATGATCCCAAAACGAACAAAAATACCGGGCACTAAGTAAACACATCGAGATCTTTGAAAGCGCCCCGACAACTAAAAAAAAAATATTCGGTGCGCAAAAAAGCAACAAAACCCTAAAACAAGCAGGGGTTTCGAAAATGCGTTGGGCCTCTAACAAAAATGAATTGGAGCCTTAAGACACATCCGTAGACGAAGAAATACGAAACGGGTCCAAAGAAGTACACTCAGGCAAGGCTTCGGTTCGGTAGCCAACCTGGAAGCATGATTAATCAAATATATGAGTTGCATCAAAGCTCAGCGGGTATCCGCATTTCCTCACCATAAAATATGGTAAGAAGGGAACTAATGATCGAATTTAATTAATAGAATTTTCGCAGCGAACGCCCATACGAAGCATTTTATCACGTCAGATATGGCGCAAGTCTATCATGTGGCAGCAATTAACAAAGCGTAGGAGGTCCAGCAGAATCCGTAGCATCGCACGAAGTGTGGCGAATGCGCCGAATGCGCAAGATGGGTGTGCACGTGCACTAACGTTGGCGTCGTGGCGACCGGGCACTATGAACTGGAATGTCTGAAATTTGAAAATTTTACATTTTAAAGTGATTTGTGCAGGTGTAATTTCAGCAGTGCGAGGTGACTTATCAAGGAATACCAAAAGAATACATTTGAACAGGTTGTGGGAGCTAGGGTTGAAATCCGACGAATCAGAAACGATAGTGGTAGATTAGGCCCCTCCACAGGATAATTCAGTTGATCACTAATTATTTTATTTAAAAAGTTCCCCTTTGACAAAATAGTGGTCGAAATCGGAAGACTTTATTCAGTAGTTGGACCCCCTCCAAATACGTTTGCCTCCTCCCCTTGACGCAAATATGGGTGCGTCACTGGTCTCCCAATAATTTTCAGAACTTACGCCCATGGAGCAAAGCCAACATTGCGGGGGTAAATTCCCCCTCACAAGCATACAAAACAACACCGATGCCCCATATTAAATGGGAGGAATGATGTTTTAAAATGTATTTTCTTCCTACAAAGTTGTCTTCTGTGATTACAGCCTGCATGATTAGAGCTTCCCAGCTTCAGTACCTTCTCAACGACATAATTTACAAAACGGTACAGCACAGCGATAACCATGGGCGTGACGGCGTGGAATTCGAAGGTTTTGCATTATTTATGCATTGTCTTTGTTACATTGTTGCATTGCCATTGATGCATGGTTGTTCAATACTTGTTCTTGCCGTGAATTTATTCGCGGAGTATTTATTATTTTAGCTTCTGTGCCAAGTGCCTTGCAGCCAGCACCAAATGTTATGAAAAATAAAGAAATCCCTAAGATGACGATCAGAAAACCAATTCAATCCACTTCTCGTTATCACCTTCGCGAAATTGTTGTCCTGGGACTGAGAAATGATCGTTTAAGTTTGTTTATGAGATCAAGCTGGTGGGAATGACTAACAGTAGTGATGAACCTAGCTATATTCAGTTAAACTTGGTGAACAAAGAAGTGGGTTGATCAATGGGAGATATCTTTAAGATATGCTCAGCACGAGCCCCACCAGCTCGCTACAATCTAGAGGCCAGCGGGAAGATTTTTATCGTCGATAAAGCATAAAGATATTGGTTTGTTTTGGCACTGACGTATTTATCTACATTTGCTTATTTATATCCTGGTATAGCTCGGTTTTCATGGAAAAAAAGAAAGATTCTTGCTATTGCGCTTTGCGTAAATTATATACCATGCCAAGAACAAACAAGACATCAATATGAAATCATGTTCCCATTCGGGAACCATACTAAGAGCCTAAAAAGCAAGAGGAGGCCCTACACAGTGGAGGCCCCTTTTCGGGGAGCAGGAGGCCCCCTATCAACATTGCCCCCCCTGGAAGAATTTCGTGGCGACGCCACTGGCTGGACATGATGCTTGACAGAAACTCTAAGCCTGCGAGAGCCTATTTCCATAAATGTCGTCCATGAGCTGTCCCTGCTGCATTAGAAGCTATTTATTTTGACAATTTTGACAATGTCCATACAAAGAAAAGTTAAGAAAATTGAATGCATCCCAGAGCTCTAGGACAAATGATTCGGAAGTGGCAGACGAAAAATCTTGGATGTTGGGGGGCGTGGGAGGCATAATCTGCCCCTCGCATGGAATGTAAGTATAAGGGTTATTCGGTTAATGAAGAATTAAATATATCGATCCTTCCTCATTACTGATACCTTAGTCCACTTTCCGCGCTTTAAACATTAACGACAAGCTCAAAGGAAACTTCTCAGACCGCAAAGAGTCGCTTACGCTATCACAATGATCAATCCGACTGTCAAGTTTCTAAATATATGCGGTCGCTACACAGCACGGGAAGCCAGGTACATGTGTTGTGCTTCCTTGATTTTCCATTGCAAATTTAGGAATTCATGGCAATGCACAATGAGATTATATAGGGGAATATTTCAAATTTCCTCTATTTTGGTTGCTGAAATTGCCGTGTTAATTACTGTACCTTTGAAGGTGTAAATGGATCGATTTCATCACGCCGGCTGGCTTGCGCCACCTTTCAAGCCAATCACAATTATCGATTTCATCACGCCGGCTGGCTTGCGCCACCTTTCAAGCCAATCACAATTATCGATTTCATCACGCCGGCTGGCTTGCGCCACCTTTCAAGCCAATCACAATTATCGATTTCATCACGCCGGCTGGCTTGCGCCACCTTTCAAGCCAATCACAATTATCGATTTCATCACGCCGGCTGGCTTGCGCCACCTTTCAAGCCAATCACAATTATCGATTTCATCACGCCGGCTGGCTTGCGCCACCTTTCAAGCCAATCACAATTATCGATTTCATCACGCCGGCTGGCTTGCGCCACCTTTCAAGCCAATCACAATTATCGATTTCATCACGCCGGCTGGCTTGCGCCACCTTTCAAGCCAATCACAATTTCCGAAATTAGTGCGTGCTCTATTCAATTTCATGTTTTCTAATGTGCTGTAACATAGGGACGTCATTTATGAAATGCTATGTTTGCTTCATATTTAATTAAATAAGCGCATGTTATCAAAGGAAAGGTGCGTTTATTGATCATATTCCGTGCGGACTGTCCGGTACTACGGTAACGTGCGGGTTGTCCGGTACCACAGTAACGTGCAGGCTGTCCGGTACCACAGTAACGTGCAGGTTGTCTGGTACCACAGTAACGTGCAGGCTGTCTGGTACCACGGTAACGCGCGGGCTGTCCGGTACTACGGTAACGTGCGGGCTGTCCGGTACTACGGTAACGCGCGGGCTGTCCGGTACCACAGTAACGTGCAGGCTGTCCGGTACCACAGTAAGGTGCAGGCTGTCTGGTACCACGGTAACGCGCGGGCTGTCCGGTACTACGGAAACGAGCGCCAGAGGAGACAGACTTCGCCCCCCGTCCCTCCCCACCTCTAGATCAACGACTGCTGGTCCAATTTTGATGCGAAAAACCGCGTCCGATTCGCCCGGACAAGGTCTACATTACGGACACAAAAGTTAAATACTGTAAAAAAAAAGGAAGGGTCAGTGGAGAAAAAAAAGATATCTGCTGAAATATTTTAAGCCAACACTGCGCACGTATTTACAAGCCGATTTTATGAACCAGCATGGATCGCTTTGAAATGCAACATTTATCCGATATGTATGATCAACAGCTAAAGTAAAAAACATTGGCAGTTTCGGGTCGTGCAAAAGGAGTATTTTCCAAAAAGAATTCCATGTAATTTTTGTTCTGACTTTTTGGTGATGTAAGTAAGGCAAACATAACAAGTATGTGGCAATGTACACTGCAATGCAATGCGCACCCGCGGGTCGAGTTATATAACATAGGGAGGTACCAAAATATATTTTTTGACCGAAATATCCTCCCTAAATTATTAAGATGGAAGTAAAGTGTGTGTAGAGCACTAATCCCAAGGACAACAAAGGGAGCTTGGTATGCCTCAGGAAAAGTAAATGTGCTACCATCCGTCTTGCAAGTTCCCAGAACCGCCATTGGCATTCACTTATACTACCGTTGCAAATTTATAGATTCCAATTCCATTCCATAACAAATTATAGATTCAAATTTATAGATATAGATTTATAGATTTATAGATTATCATAATGACCCAATGTATACGATTTCAAATAACTGTAGGTGATAGAATACACAAGTAATACATGATGAGTCCCCTCCCATTTTGAGTGACTGAGTGCGCTTATGCAAATAATGATTTTGTTAATATTCAGCACTCATTATCTACATGAGTGTCATACAAATATTCACGATCTTTGTTTATCCAAAAATATGATGAAGGCACGTCACTAACCTTTGCGTTTATTCCACCTGGCGCGCTGCACATAACTTCCCAGACACTTATCCCAGACACTGTACAGAACTTCCCAGACACTTATCCCAGACACTGTACATAACTTCCCAGACACTTATCCTGGACACGCATCTGGAGAACGTATTGTTTGCATTTTGGCAAGACCTGCGAAAATAAGCTTTAGGAAAGGTCACGATATTTCACGACGCCCCAGCAAATAGTTTGGAAGTGACAACTGCGGTTGGGCAGAATCTGCCCTCACCGCACGGAATATAGGGTTATACGCCGCACAGGAACGGGATTCAGAGTCCATTGCGCTGCAAATGCTCGCGTCGACGCACCTGTCAGTCATCGATATCTGGTTTGTAATTGTCCTCCCTAACACAGACTAAATGTCCCGGAACCAGACTTCCTCACTGATCCAAAACGGCGCCTTGCAAAGCTCATGACTTCATCCCATCAGGGGAACTCCCGACCAATGATCGCCGTCCCAGTGCACAATCTCACGACCCAGACACTGACCGTCCCAGTGCACCATATCACGACCCAGACACTGACCGTCCCAGTGCACCATATCACGAACCAGACACTGGCTGCCTCCGGATCCGCCTGTTCCAGACATCGCACGATCTGGGGACGGGTGCCTTATACAGTGCGCACAACTGTAGCTGTCCGGTGTCTGCGGACTGTCCCGGGTCCCCAGCTCCGCCAGTTAGCTTGTGGTATGTCACCGGCACTGTTTTTATCGTGCTTTTTATTTATGAGGGCCCGACGGTGCCGCGTCGGCTTCCTTTGCTGCGAATGTACATTATTTTCCCTGGGCTCCCGAGTGGCGCCAGCCCGACATGAAAGGAGCGGCCGCGCTTTTTATGTGTGTGCACTGTGCAAGAGCTGTCACATTAAAACACCACATATCGCATTACGTCACGTGTCAAAGTACAGCCGTGTACCCTAATGAGCGAGATGATCGTAATTCAGATTCGAGGTGTGATGCGGTGCGTTAACACTTAGACTGGACGGGGAGGAGAATTCGCCTTTGACACTTATTAATGTCAGATAAATATGACGCAGGCGTCCTTTTTCTCAGCTTACTATAATTAAATTGGAATCAATTAAAATCAAAATGCGTTCCAGGATCATATTTCTGTGCAAGATTACCCTGCAAAATCTTCCACAGATATCGTCATGTTCAACAGCTCCAATCAAACCAGCATATAATTACTGTGTTCTTGACATATGGCGACATTAGCATCGGACTGACGGCGTTGATGTCAATGCAAGTGTCACCAATGATGATCTTATGATGGCACGGAGACCCCATGAGATACTGTGCCGCTTCGCCTGCCGGGAGCATTTCGCCGGATGATGGAGTTGATGTCACCTCATTTCTATCGCCGCATCGCACCGAACTGAGATATGCCGCCGGAAAAAATGTCCAGCCATTGCATACCATCAGTCGAATTCGGAGGTTTTTATATTTTTTGTATTTTCAGTCAACCAATGCCTTTCCAGGACAGGTGAGAATAAAAATCGAGAATACAACAGTGACAGCTGCCATCGAACCGTGCACGAAGCTTATCTGAAGTAGAGTCGCAAACCTGACACCCGATTGCAGCTTTGATTGGCATGAACCTGCCGATATCCCATCGATTTCTTGACGTGCATATATATAATGATTGCTTTCAAGGTAAAAATAGTAGAATAGTCGCTACATTCGAATCCGCGGTGTACAATTCCCAGAATGCATACCTGGTCGAAGAAAGACAGCGTCAGTAGTCCATTGAAGTCGAGGATCTCAGCCATAAGAACGGGGACAAGACGCTACCAGCGAAACGGGGACAAGACGCTACCAGCGAAACGGGGACAAGACGCTACCAGCGAAATTGCCTGGTCTGATGGCATCACGCGACCTTGAAAAGACCACCGGCGAGACTACTTGGTCTGATGACCTCACGCGACCCTGAAATGACCACCGGTGAGACTACGTTGCCCATGAACATATCGAGGTCAGGGAGCATATGTAGTGTCTTTCCTCGTCGATACTCACTCGACGAAAAACCCATATCCAAGTCCTGGCAAATAATTTGATGAAATGGTCAATGCGAATCACAGAGATCTTTGGATCTAGGAAGCTCTGGAACTATTGATACGAATCAGTTCGACACCAAACCTGGTTTTGATCTACCTTTATGTAACTTCTGAAGGTGCACGTGGTGATCTCGATAACTGGCCTGGATAACTGAATAAATGGAAAAGCTGGCCTCGATAACTGGATAATGGAAGCATCTCAGCGTCACAATTGCTTCTTCTAGTTCAATGACATGGAGAGATAAAGAGGGGCACGGGGACCTGGCCCCTCCAAATTGTATGTTGGGGTCAGCAATGGAATCTTCTCCCCCCCCCCCCCACACACACACACTTCTTTATTTATCAGAAGGAAAGGATTGACGAAGTGACTGAGGGAAGTGTGAATAATTGGT